>JARVJO010000096.1:19531526-19546086 GCA_031762555.1 Cynodonichthys magdalenae
TTCATGTAAACGATACATTCAGATCATTTAATCGGAATACATTTCAATCCGATCAAAGAATTTTGCGCATGTAAACAAAGCTTATGACGCTGTGATTGAGAGCGACATGGCGGTGCAGTGGTTGGAGCTGTTAGATCAGGGTTAGATTAATATTTTTGCAATATTTGTTATTTACTACAAAATATTTGAGCCTATATGGTGACAACCTTTGGCATGAGGTTGTCTTCTCTGTTTTTTTTTTTAATGCTCTTTTTTTTCTGTGCTCTCTGAGCCCGAAAGCTGTGATAGCAGCTCCAATAGAGGTTTGAGGTCAGGGGGTCATTGGAACCAGAGAGCAGTGAATGCATTCATATCTCGGAGCCTCCAGTTTGAGAGCAGTAATAAAATCAGAGTGGGCACCAGCTGCTGTCTGCTTTGCATTTACACCACAGTATTTATTACTCCTCTCCATTACAATGGTCATTTTCACTTCCTCTAGCCACCGCAGTCGTTTTTAAGCCGTTTGTACTCTTATCGTAATCCAAACTGTTCACCAGTGCAGAGCTGCAAACTCTGCATGCATTTAAAAGACTATTTAATACCCCTTCAGATAAAAAGAACTGAAGGCTGACAAAGCAGAAATTGGTTTTTAACTTGCTAATCTTGCTTTTGTGAGTGCAGTTTTTATTGTTTAGTTTAACCAGAACTGCAAGATAATCTGCAGCTGGAAACAAAAAACATAAATGTTGACGAATTAAAGAAGAGTAGATTTTGTTACAATTCAAAATCAGTTAATGAAGTGCGCCTGACTTCTGATTTTCCTTCTAATAATAAAGTTTTTCTATATTTCTGTCCAGTTTTTACAAACTGATTAATGCCACTGTGTAATAAGTCACATTTCTGTTCATATAAATTTGTAAAAACCTTGATTTTAATCGGGTTAAAACTTGAGGTTTTTTTAATTCTAAATTTGTGTGTAAAGAGATGAATGTTTTATCCGTTTTGTGTCATTATAATCTTTATCTGACAAAATAAAAGCCTCACTGGATTAAAACCATCCTTTTAATAAACTAGTTTTGGTCAGATGTGTTTAATTTTAATATTTTGTTATAAAATAATTAATTTTACAGCTATTTTCTTCTTATTTTATCCTCTTTAATGAAAACCTTGTCGGAACATCTGAACCAGTGTTTCTCCAATTCCATGACTTAAATATATTGATTATTTTCTTTATGAGTTTAGATTTTTTATTAAAAATGGATAAGGGATCAAACATTTTTGTTTTGTTTGTTGTTGAGAATCAAGACGCCCCCGAGCCATAAGGAAGTCTTGCTGATTGATTCTCTTACTTTGTTTCGTTTGTCATTATCCGATCTAATCAATGCGATAGAAACGCAAAATTAAAATCTTAGGCTTGAGAATGTGAAGGGATCGCTGAAGGCTGTGTAGCATTCTCATTCAAATAACAAGAATAATTATTCCCTAAGTTCCTTCCACACTCATTTTAAACAGATTCTAGTCGGTCTAAGAATTACTAGCTTTAGGCAACTGAGAGATAAAATGGAAGACGGGCACATTCAAAGACAATTAGAGAGTTCGGAAATAAAAAATGTGTTTTAGCAGTGTCTGGTAAATCTAAACTTGCTCTTTTTGTCTCTAGGGTGTCGTAACTTTCAGAAATAAATAAATAAAAAAGATATGAGACTTTCATTAAAATGACAGGGTAAGTTTGACACCCGGACTTGGAGAGATTGTGTGGAGGAGAGTTTGAAAGGGATGATTACAGTATGGATCACAGCGAAACTGCTAGAAGTTCGGATAGATGCAGCAGATGGACGGCAGAAAACATCAGGGGAAATGTGAGGAGGAATGAAGGGGAGGAGCGTCAGAGAGAGCTGTCAATATATTCAAGTGACCACAGCAACCTGAAAAGTCTGTCAGAGCTTTTTTGGAGAGTCAGGTGGTGTTGATAAACTTTTCAGCCTCCTCCTCGTTCTCACTGCACATGCTCACACACGCCGTCTTTTAGGTCAGCAGCATCCAATCCTGATCCTCAAGAGCAGCAAGCCTTGACGTTTTGATAAACCAACATCCAGTTCAGCTGCAGGGCAGAACAGAACTGTAGTAGTCTGATTTTTCTTCTTCCTGTTGAGGACAAACTGCTGGTATATGGGAACATACAGTAGCTACAGCAGCAGCTTGTTGCGCAGCGTTGAGGCCAATGTTGTTGGTAAAACCGTGTCAGAAATGGGGTAGAGGGCAGCCGGAGTTAAACGCCGTGACGGCACCAGTTGAGCTCAAGGACAGGTACACAGGAATGCTTTTAACTGCTGGTCCCCATGGGAGGGGAAAAAAAACCCAGAAATTTTATTTTATTTATTAAATCAGATTCAGAAATCATATTCAGAAAGAGCTTTGTACCTTTTGTGTCAGTAGCTTTGCAAGATACTCCAACTTCTCATCTGTCTGTATTCATAACTCCATTACACATACCTTAAAAAGATTGTGTTTGGTTTTACTATTTCTTATCATAAGCAAATGCTTATATTTTTAGTTAAAACTATGTTTAAGTGAACTTCTAAAGATGAAAGAAATGCCAACTTTAGTCTGACGTGAAATTCTGTAATAGAAGGAATTTGTCATCAGAATCAGTCATATGGATAGAATTTAAAAGACATTTTTAAATGTCTTTTAAAGTCTTCACAATTATAAATATGTCATTGTGAACAAACAGATTTTTATATTTGCTTGAGTGTTTGATGGACAGAAATATTGTAAAAGGATTTTTGTTTATTTGAAGTTACGACTTGCAACAGGCAGTGGTGGTCACAGTTCTGCTAATTTGCTAATAGCCGAACTAGCTTCTCATTTAGTGGGTTAGATTTCTTTTGCTAACTTTTGAAACTGTTAGTAGATCAATTAGCTTCTGCTAATTTTAAGTCCACTAAAATATTTCAAGTGTAAAACTATGCCTTGTATCCCGAATTGAACAAAAAAAAAAGAAAAATTAAAAACGTATACCACAACACATACCCTATATAGGCAGTGCTAACATCATCAGTAGGGTAAAACTAACCTGTCTCATGACGGTCTAACCCCAGCTCACGTTCCCTATTAGTGGGTGAACAAGCTTCCAAGAAATGTAGCAGAGTTGAAAGTACAATATTTGTCTTTGAAATGTAGTGGAGTGAAAGTCATAAGTTCCCCCCAAAAAATACTCAAGTAAAGTAAAAATACTCCAAAAAATTATTTAAGTGCATTACTCAAGTAAATTTACTCTGTTACTGTCCACCACTGATTAGGAGTTAGCATTAGATTCCATTAATTAAAAATCTGTTTAGTGGTTAGTGACCTTAATGTTTTGGTTAGCTGTGTCCACCACTGGCAACAGCAATTGTTGGCTGTTATTAAAAACCTTTGTTTAGCTGTTTGCATCATTTTGAAGTTGGCAGTGGAGTGGTGATCGAACATGACTGATGATGTTTTAAAATGGAAAAAGGTCAAATTAATTACCACTAATTAGACTTCACTGTTCAATTAACTTCTTGCAGAACAAAGTCATTATTATGACTTTCTGTCAAGCTGGTATTTTTAAAAGCTCAATACTACTTTCTTTTTCATTAGTTTTTTTTAAATAAATACTTTTGTTGTCTTGTGTTGATTTTGAGAGAATAATGGAGAAGTAAACTCTTTGATGCTTTGTTGTTACTCTTTTTATTACTTTCTAAATGCAAGTAATGCAATTAATACAGTTTAACAATTTGTCTCTTACAAAGTATCCCCAACTGTGTATTCGTCACATTCTTGCCGTCTGCACTCTTACAAAAATTACAATCACCGAGAAGAAAGATTGTTTTTGATTTTAGCTTCTCTGTTCTTTAAATTTTATTCATGTGAACTCAGTACAGTCTTGTTTGGTGCTTGAATGTTTAAACGATGAAGAGGCTAAAACATAAAGGCGGCGTAGCTAGACGGATGTGAGGAAGATGACAGTTGAAGAGTGGATAGTTTCGCTCCACGGGGCTGACCTCTTCAATACGATCATCCATTCCTCCGTGTTTTTTGTTTTACATTCTTCTGAATGAGTCACTCAGTTTATTCAATGACCTGCCAGGAAAAAAAAATCTCAGCTCTCCCAAAGGCCGCCCAACCGTTGCATGTGTGAATGTTTTTCTCATCGCGTGGTATAGTCTTGTTGTTTTTTTTATTAGCTCCAGTCAGCTGTGTACTGTGTGGACAGCACAAGATGTTGTGGCAGTGTGTTATGAATACCAATGAATCATGAAATTTCGTCTGTGGTGCTCACAGAAGCAATGTGCTTCCCCTCATCCTTTCTAGTGGAATTATTGATGAGGCTTTGTGCCGTCATTTGGAGGTTCGTCCTCCTTTGCAGCGTGCAACGTTTGCTCAACTTTAAACAGCAGACAGGCACAGTTAGAGACCAGCTAATGAGCATAGTGGAAGACATCAAGAGGCATCAAGAAACTAGGTTAAGAAAAAATATTAGGCGTGAACTCACCAAGTGCCCAATTTATAATTCCCATGGAATACCACCGGCCTGTCATTAATCCAGGGTATATTTACGTGTTTTAATGTTTTGAAGTGTCTCAGATAGGTTTCCAAGTTTGTGTTTTGACCAAGTCTTTCAAAAATCAGCTGTGTGGTTGTGAGGAAAGGTTGGCGTTAGTTCAAGTTTGAATCTTTTTCTCCAGGAAGATTTTTGACCTGCATATCCTTTAAATATGAAAAAGTAAAAAAACAAAACTCCTTTATTGTTAAGAAACTTGGCATATTGCACACATTTGTTTTAACCATTTTGTTAGAGAACTGGCAAATTTTCTTTAGAATTTGGCTCAGTCAAAGTGAAACAGGAAGTGACATCAAAGGGGAACTCTTTAAGAAAAGAAATTCTGGTCTTTGTCTATTGAAACATTATTTGAATTTTGACTCTTCATCTCTCGGATAGTGATAATAATCTAAAGAAACGTCAGATTCTTCTCTTCCCTCTTTGACATCACTTCCTGTTTGACATGCAAATTTCTCATCAACTGTTCATCTCAGTGGTGTGAATTATTTTTCTCCAGACTTGTCTTTCCAAAAATGCATTTATTACCAAAGGTTGACATCACAGGCACTTTAATTATCTATTCTTCTGTTATGGTCTAATCTTATCTCCACATAACATTTTAACAATTGTCCAATCACTAATTGTAAACTTGTGTTTTTTGTTTACAAGTCAAAATTAAGATCTTGTGTTTCATCCCAGATATGTTCTTGTGAAAACCTCTATGAACAGTTTTGATGGTCTTTTAACATCAGGAGCTTGTTTTTAAGGTTAATAAATGTGTTCTCATCTTATTGAGAACAGAGCAAGTCCATGATTATAGAAATCAGCATCAAAAGTACTAAAACCCAGAAAAAAAGTTGATGACAATTGACTATTAGTGTTTAAGTTCACATCTTTTTTGTTGTGATGTTCCAACCTCACTTATCACAAACAAAGAAGAGCTGAACCGCCTCTACTTGGCAGCATGTCAGTTAACATGGACCTGACTATAGCATTAACACTGATAAAAGTAGCTGTTTTAGCGTTCGTGGCGTTTATTTATCTGTTCTCGACTCCTAGATTGACATTTGGACAGCCTAATTTACAGCTTTGTTTTCTGTTTGATGGCATTAAGAGGGTTACTGGGCAGAAAATTTATCTCCAGTCCGGTTATTATCACTGCTCTGCTGAAAGGCTGATTTATGGAAGTATTTAGCTTGTGTCCCTCTGCGGTTGATATTAAAGGCTTTAAATGTTTGCTAAACTAAATAAAAGAACAAAATACATTTTTGTAATACTTGTGTACAATAAGATAATCCACAGACAAAAACAAACCAAAACATGAACTAATCTTCCTACCAGGTATCACCTGTGGATGTAAATCCTTTTTTCTGTTTAAATATTTCTGACATGGTGTTCAACTATTGTCTTATCACTCTAAAAAGAAAGTCTTGTACGCCTTATTGTTTATTTTGGTCAAAACCTTTTGCTGTTTTGTTTTCTTCTTCATTTGCTGAAAACTACATTTTAAAATTTCTGTTTTGGAAATGAATCAAGCACCACCTACTCTGTATTTATCACATGAAATCATTCTTGCAGACAACTCTAAATGTCAAACAAATGTATAAAAAACATGCTTGTCTAGTTTTTTACGATACTTGTAAATATATCTGAGTTTCGGGAAGACACTAACAGGAGATGTTTGCTACAAATTGACCCACAGCAACGTGACAATGACCTTGCGAGGATGTTGTTTTTGCAGTATGGTGGGGCACATTGTTCAGCTGGGATGAGGACACAGCTTTAGGTTAGGCTTTTGGTTTGTAAGGATTTTTAATGGTGTAGAAACCTCAGTTGTTGAATTTGGTTAGAAAACTATCTTTGTATTAGGCTATATTAGCTTTGGTGGCCATCTTGAATATTTTTTATTAACATTCAATATAAGTTCTGGATTGTTGTCAACTGCCACACCAAACTTTAGATGAATGTCTTTTAGGAATGACAAAAATGTAGCTACTTTTGTATAAACTTGGGCAGCCGTATTTAAAGTTGTGGATTACTCTTATTTACAACTAGGGGTGTAGTAAATCACAACTTTATCATAATATGATATATTGATTTGCTTGGATGATGATGCAATGTTTCACTATAACAACGTCTGTCATGATATGATTTTGTTTCAATTCCCAAGTCTGCGATTGATATGATGGGATATCACATGATATCGATCAGCATCGGGCATGTGATGATAATGATTCAATGTTTTTGTTTTGCTTTTATGTAATTGGAGACAGGATACTCCGATCATTAATCATTTAATCAATATATCGATGTAGATTGATTTATTGTTACAACCCTAGATTCACCAAACAATTTTTAGCTCAGTAGGCCTAATAATGACTCATTCATATCCATTTTTTGTGTTCGCTTTAGTGGCCATCTTGAATTTTTGATTAGCCTCAGTGTGTGTTGTGGATCACTCTGTTATAAGCAGGAAGTATTGATCTTTTTGCACAAGACTTTCTGTAACGTCTTTAATTCTGAACATTGTTTCATAACATATCCGTTTTAAAGAAGTTTAGAATTTGAACATGATACCAGTTGTTTTTATTTATTAAACAATGTTTTCAAGGTTTTACCAATATGGCTACAACTCAGTCATTTTTCAATATAGGATAGTTTAAAGCTCTGATGTGAAAGGCAGTGGGCGATATGCATTCCTTCAAAGAATGCAAGACCCTCATTTTAAAATTGATTTATTGTCAGTTTTATTAATATTTTGCCCTTCCCCATAGGACAGTCGTGCAGAAGCAAAGTACATCACCAGTCAATGAGGCGTTGAGGTTTTCTGTAGTCTGTTGACAGTGGTTATGTGTCAGCAACACATGAATGTTATTCACTTAACCTTCAGGTAGTTTCACGGCTGTGGTTGATTGGTGTCCGCTTACAAAGCCTCGGGCAAATGTGTACTCGTAAGGAGGTTACAGACTGCAGCTACTTTTAGTTTTTTGCAGCCGATTTTTCAGTTAAATTCTGCCTGTCTGATGTTTCCAGTTGTGTTGTAATCTGGTGGTGTTTAACCAAACAAACAACAAAGCCCAGCCAGCCGAGGTCATCCATGAAAATCATTTGAAAAGTGAGTAAACCGTGGCAGACATATCGAGACAAACTGTAATGTGTGCCTACATCGATCCTGTCTGCAAGAGTTGCTTAAGTGGTTATCTGATCATCGGTCACAAACAGGATTACAATCAGACCGTTTGCCAATTAGCACCAGCGCCACAACCTCCACCCAAGGATGGTGGAAAGCTGCAGCCAACAAATAAATTATACAGACACAGAGACGACAGCAGGCCAATAATGAGGGGACAGAGACGCACCACGGGCCACTCTCTCAGGCCCTGGCTGGATCTCATACTGAGCGATGAGCCGTATCCACATCCCATTTGCTTTTATTCTGATTTTATTTCTTATATTTTATTCATATCACTTCCTCTGATCCTCTGTTTACTTTCAATGTGTAGTTTCTGGTCATAGAAATTAAATCAGCTCATCTGAGCCTGAATTAATTACACTACTAAACAGTGACTCTGAGGTGTGCGAGCATCCACCCATAGCTTTTATGCAGTGATGCCATTATAGCAATTTTGCTTCTGCACTACGCCTGAGGCATGCTGTTTTGGAGCAAGCTGCAGTACAATAGCAGAATCTCATTTTAACATGAGGAGCTTGCTGAGGGGGGGAAACGACCTCAAAGCATAAATTATTGATACTCCAATCAAATGAAATTGGGATTTTCAGGATAAATCTCTAAATGTTGGGTCGCCTGTGTAGAATAGGGACATTTCTGCAAATCTTTGGACCAGCTTTATGTTAGTACATTTTAGTAGAAACCCAGAAACGATTATCTACTTTTTCCATTTTGTTCATAAATACTTTAAGTTTAATTTTTCTTTTACTCTGTTTGTATTTGGAGGAGACTGCATGAAATTACTTTTCCGTAGAAAATGAAATAAAATGTGTTATTAACTGGTTCCGATTATGGATTTATTTGGAGAATCCTTTTTTGTTGAATGATGATAATAAATCAGATTTTTTTATTGGTCTAATGGTTTACAGTTTATAAAAAGATTTCAATTTTCTGATACCTGTCAGAGTGGTTATCAGCACATGAAGCAGCCAAGTGAAAACATCCTGATGGAAACTGTCACTTAGGATGTAATGTAAGAAATAATGAAAACATCTGAAGGGAGATATGACCCATTTATCTATTTTTTCCCCCTTTATTTTTCTGATGCTGACATCTTTCTAAAACTTTTAAGCATAGCTTACGTCTCTTCGTAGATGTTTAGCTTTTTGTTTATATTGGTAAATTTATAAAGAGTATAAATCACAAGCGTCTACAGAAACCTAATTATTGATTTTTAGCTCACAGTCTTCTTTTAAGCATAAAAATGCTTATTACAGTTCAACATAGGTGATGTAACTTCTCTTTCTTGTTTGAAATCCCATTTTTTGTTGGTGAAATATAGACGTGATGCTACTGTTTGGACTTTTTTGAAATTTGCAAAAGTTTATAATGACTTTTCTTCTGGTGATAAATGGAACTACTACTTAATCAGAAGTAATCTACATGATTTATTAGGATTGAGGCATCAAATTTTAAATGAGTGAATATTTGCAAAAAAAGCAAAGTATCTGTTTGAACATTAAATATCTTTGTAGTGTATTCAATTTGATATAGGTTGAAAAGGATTTTCAAATCATTTGTCTGTTTTATTCGTTTGATACAACGCCCCAACTTCATTGGAATTGGGGTTGTAAATATGTGAACAGAGTTAGCAAACCTTCATCCTCCACCTCAAACAGTAGCTGTAGTTTCACATTCAAAAATCGCCTCATTGTTCTGACACAAACACACTAAAACTGACTTAACTAAACACCAAACACACTAAACTATACCTTAGTTATAAAATCCAAGCAGGCTAAATATCATTCTCAACTTTCGTGTCTTTTTCTTCCTCCTGCTGCAGAATTTTTGAAGCTTGACAAAAAAAGTCAGTCAGAAAGGAGATGGCTGTGTGGATCGAGAGAAGGCTGACAGAGAATTTAAGTGTTTTCTCCACGAGTCTGCCCGTGTTTCCTGTTGCCTCACGCTGCAGCAGCAAGACATTTTAATATAACAATTATTTTCAGAAAAATAAATGTGTTTTATATTCTTTATCATAACTCTAGTTGTTCTTGGCCTATCAACACAATAAAACTGTTATATAGTTTGACATCCCTACTTTAAGACAGACAGAGTCATGTTAGGATGAAAAGAGCTGCCCAACTGCTACCTGGCTTCAAACTGTGGAATGGATTACTTGAAAGGGGGGGTGTCTCATTTTTCCAGGTCTCATTGAGACTTGCCTCCGTTCGGGAAATCCACTCCACAGTTTGCAACCAGCTGGCAGAGCAGCCGGCCAGGAATCATGCTGCGTTCCAGTTGCCCTCAGACATCGGAGTATCCTGTTTGTACACTCAAAATGCAGCAAAGAGAGCTATTGTTGTGTTATTGTTGCAGAGCAAAAATAGAAATGCTTTTTTCTGACCTTCTGACAATTCAGAAACTGGAACAGTTTCAACTCAGAACTGATGTCAGTCCGGCTTCAGAATTTCAAGTTTTGCTACAACTGGAACACAGCATCACTGCTGGAGTCATTTCAGCAGACATTAAATCACAGACACAGCTTGTGGATCAGAAATCTCCCCTCATTGGATTGAAAAATTCAGATTAATTTGATATGTTTGTATCAAAACCTATATATGTATATATTTGCTAAAGTCAGTTAGGATACAAAAGACAAAAGACTGTGGCATCCAAAGAAAAGGAGAAGTAAAAAAACAAAAACACATCCTCCATTATTGGATATTGTTTGTTGGGTTTTTTTAAACATCACACAAGAGAAGCTTGCACCATTAGCATCTTTATACTGTTATAGTGCAGTCTTTTAACTTTTGTCAGATACATCACTTATGTGCATAAAGACAAGCAAAGTGTATAATTTGGTCTAATTTTACCACACGCGGATGTTCTGCAGCTCTCTATAGGTGAGGAGGGAGTTCTGACTTGTTGGGAACAGCAAGAAGAAAAAAGGCCTTGTGGGTGATGCTACATCAAAGAATGGAAAAGATAAGAAATGCTAAAAAGAGTCCCTGCTTTGTGACAAAACAACAAACAAAAACAAAACAAAAACAAACTTTATCCCCCAAACCAAACGACAGAGACTGAAACAGATGTGTTCCCAGTGCAGGTAGCAGAAAATAACTCTGTTTGACTTAGCAGCAGAGGAAACTAATTCTGGCCCAGTTTCTAGGCAGCAGTAAAAAGTGCCTGAGAACAACTGATCAATGCTGAGAGTGAGTAACTGCTGGAAACTTGGATGCAGAACACACAGAGACCTTAAGGAACCACTTACAGACAAATAAAGAAGAGGCTGATAGCTACAGTGACAAGTATCCACTGAAATTACAGTCACAGCTACAGACTAACAGATGAGCCGCAGGTTTTAATCTGCAGAGGATTTGATCCAAACATGGCACTGGGCGTTCGACCTACCAGACATGGATGAAAGGAGGAGGAGGAGGAGGAGTTGTGTTTCTGGTTAAGAGTGTAAACAAGTTATTTTTTAAACCCACTCAAAATGAGGATTAGATTCAACAAAGCCATCATGTCACCCAGTGTGTGTTGTGAAGTCAAGACTAAATACAAGTAATCAAGACATTTTGGGTGTTTAGTCCGACAGAATAGGATAAAGATACACAATCTGTGTTTCTTCTGTGTGTCTAAGATCACTGACAGGTTTCTAAACACTAAAATGAAACAGCACACTCCATAGTCTCTTTAATTCAGTGTTAAATATTCAGCTTTTGGGTCTTCTTGCTGTGAATGTTTCTGTTTGGTGCTTTGATGCTCACCCTCACTGACATTTGGATATAAAGATGAAATGTAGAATTTTTATTTTTAAATATGAAATGCCAGGGGTCATGCTGAGCAGGCAAAAAAGCCTCTTAAATCTTTTTTTCCTGTTTTCTGTATTAGTGTTGTGTATGGTTGTGTGATGTGTGCTCACTCTTTAGTCCTGTGTGTATGATATTTTGTGTATCAGGCCTCTTTGTGCCCGCCTGTGTCTGTGCTGTGAGATGCAGGCGTGCTGATGTCTGATCCAATCACTCTCAGCTCTGGTGGGCTGAAGGCTTGAAATGAGGGGGGAAAAAAACATGTGAAACACAGAGAAAGTGTGTGGGCTGTGCATCTGTATTAATGTGTTTGGTTTGGGTTGCTGTACGTCACCGTGGACGGGGCCAGTGCAGCAACAATCAGATCTGTCACAGACAAATGAGCACATGATTAAAGCCGCTGTAATGAAACGTCTGATTAGAGTTGCCATTTAACATAGGCTGACTTCTTCTGATGCGGAACTGTATAAAACATCTATAAACTCTGCTGCAGATAGAGCTGCAGTCAGTTCAATCATCTTGTCAATACATTTTCTACTCGCTTTTTTACACAGAAGTGATAGAGTACTTGTAAAAGTTAAAAACGTGGGAATTAGACTTGCACAATATATCATCATCATCATCATAATGTAATGTACGCGAAAGTTACATTGCAGTTCCTTCAATGTTGGAGGCAAATTGATTCAACGTGTTATCTAGAGACCAAACCACTAAACCATAAGACTTTGCACTTAATGGTCACGTGTTAGAACTTTTATTTTGCAGCAGAAGCAGGCGAATTTGTGTCAAAAAATCTAAAACTTTAATTTTGTTGTGAAACTCCTGGGAGAAAAATGGCAATGTTTTTTGGAGAAGTGTTGTCGTGAGTTCTCGAGCTGTGGAGGAAGACAATGAAGATCTTGACCAAAACGAGGAAGATGAATAAATTCACAGAGAATTGATGGAAAAGAGGTGAAATGTAGTTAGCATGAATGCTAATTTTAAAACGTGACAGAAACTAAAACAGAGGTAACATGTTAGGTGGTAAAACGAAATTCGTGTTTGCAGATGATAGAAGGAAATATGTCCTCAGATCCCAGCACAATAAAAGATAAGTAGGGATGCACTGATATGAAAATTTCAGCCGATGTTGATATCCAATATTCTTATTGGTGTTATGGCCGATAACTGACATTTACTGATATTACCCAAACACACAATTTATTTATTTACATATACACACAAATACACTTTTTCTATACCGTAATAAAACAACCAGATCTTTGACATGGCTCTCTACTTCAGTTATTCCTGTCTGCACAGTGTCACTAACACTATCATGATCTAACAGATACCTCTCGACCAACCATTTCCCCTCCCAAAACAAAAACACAAAGCTAAAAAGTGGCAAATCAATATCAGACATTAATATTGGCCCAGTTTTACTTGTTTGAGTGATATTGATATTCGAAAAAATGACCAATATCGGCTTATAACGATGTTAATGCCGATATATCGTGCATCCCTAATAACAAGGATAACTTTTTTGGGGTTTTCTTTTTGTTGAACAACCAAAAGCATGCATTTTAGGTTCATGGATAACTCTTAATTGTCCCTAGGTTTGAGTAAAGCATCCAATATACTTGATCCAAAGCCCAACAGACAACTCCTGGTCTCCTGGTTGCCAGCATAATTGCACACACCTTTTTATAGCCCATAGGACATATGGCGCAGGTCTCCTTGTAACCCCCACCCACCGCTGTACACTTTATAGCACAGGGTTCCTTACCTCTTGGAGACGTCAATGTGATATGCGCTGTTTGGCCAAAAATTTGGTACAATAGAGCGTTGCACTTTAAGCAGAAGGATTCCTCCGTGCACTTGCGACCTGTCCAGGGTGTACCCTGCCCCTCGCACAGTGACTGCTGGATATGGGCACCATTGACCCCCGTGACCCTGAAAGAAAGAAGAGGGTAAAGCTAATGGATGGATGGATGGATTCCTCCGTGCACAATATCTGTGCTCTCTTCATCCGTGAATTTCTTTCCATTTGTCTTTATGTCCCTATGGTTCACTTGAAACCTGCAGCATTGTTTAATATAACAAATGTAAATATTTGTAACACAAATATCAACAAACTTGTGTTTATAGTAGTCTGATTCTGTTCCTCAAGAATAAAGAAAGGTAAAATGAATGTGGTTCTTCCAAGGTAATATAAACCATTCTGTTCTGCTTGTGTTTGCACTTTAAATCACATTAAAATAAATATGTTAGAGTGTTGTACAGGAACCTAAAACTGGCAGCAATAGTTTTTTAACACCACAATTTAATATTAATATGAGGCAATAGGAGTAGTGAAGTAAAATTATGCTCACAATTCACACACATTAAGTCCAGGCATATTAGCTGTCATTTTTAATACACAGAGCAGCTGGTCACACCTGGGCTCATTTCAGGGATTTTGTTAGAGCAATCTTCTGGCACTATTACAAGTTGTTAGGTCTTTATTTAAACACACAGGAAGTCATTAAGGTCAAAAACTCCTTTTTTCATGGATATTCTTTAATGATTGTTTTAAGACTTTTCAATGTTCAAGAAACTAGAAAACAAATTACACATAAAGATTAAAAACCACTTAGAAACAGAAACAAGCTGCTTTTAATGATGGTGGAGCACCTGCATAAAAGCGTCATTCTGAGTCGTGATGAAGGCGAATCATGAATTCAGAATTTATCGAAGGTTGAGAGCCACTCTGTACAGAATTGAAATTATTTCTCTGAATTTATTTGTTTATTTTTGTTGCCATAAGTGAAAAGAAATCTGTTGTTCACATTGAAAAGCTAAAGCAACTTGACTGGTTTCTGTGAAGTTTTGAGGCTGTGTAGCGTTGTCTCAGGTTCTGCTAATTCATACAAACTAACAGAGTGTTGGCTCACCTGTTTATTAATGTTTTTTTTTCTCCACCACACCTTCTGATTAGGGCTGGGTATTGTTAATAACTTCACAATTCAATTCAATTACAATTCTTTGGGTCACAATTCGATTCAATTTTGA
>JARVJO010000096.1:19546186-19560608 GCA_031762555.1 Cynodonichthys magdalenae
GATTTTCTGAATCGATATTGAATTGGAAACAAATTAATTGCAATGCATTGCTGAATCGATTTTATTACCCACCCCTACTTCTGATGTACTGGGGGCCTCAAACTAATGTAATATACCCTTCAGTTTTGGAAGTAAATTTACTCATTAGAAAAGCACTTAATGTGTTAAAACTTTAAGAAGAAAAAAAGTATTTTAAAGAGTCTTGAATCCAGAGTTTTATTTTTTCTAAAATAGACTTTCTTAATTATAGTCTGTAATCTTTAATATACTGTACATCATATACATGTGTTTATTGGTTATTATTTAATTGCATTATAACCAAATGTCTGCTAATTAACTCCACATTTTATTAAATAGGAGAAAACTAACTGCTGTATCTAATGTACCTGATTGAAACGTCAATAATGTGGAGAAATTGTGCAGGAAGTAATGAGTTGTTTCATTGATATAACTCATATTTGTTGCCTAGTTTTACATTATTTTGAAATGTGTTGCTTTCTGATGTTGATGATATTTTTAATTAAATGAATCTGAGTTTTCAAAGTGCGAGACCTTCTGCCCTTGAAAGTTTTCATTTAGCCATCCATCAGTCAGACTCTGGGGTGGGGAAGCAGATGCTCCGGCCAGGTTTGCCTGCCAGTACGGCAGCTTCTGAATGAATATTGAGTTCAGAATGTGACAGAGGGCAAGCTGGGGCGAGGCCTCAACGGGGGACATGTGTTATTGATCGATTGTGCGATATGGGGGTTTACCGTACGGCTTCCCCGTCTCTGTGTCCTCTTTGTTTCCCTTTGAGAATTGATCCAGAGCTGCAGGCTGACTGCTACAGTTAGACATTGATGTTATTCCCATTCCTTCGCTTACCTTTAATATTAACTCAGTCATGATCAGTATTTCGTTTTCTGTTTTAAAGTTTATTTTTCCGTCTATTTTTCATGGTGTCCATTTTTTCCCCTTTGTGTTCAATTTGCTCATTGCCGCATTGTGTTTCTGCATTTCTCAGTAATTTTTCCACAGCTAGTCTCTGCTCCTCAGTCAGCCTGTCATGTCCATCTGCACCTGCTTTTAATCTGTCACAGCTGCAGCCACTTCTCTCATCAGCCCCAATCCTTATCATTTTTTAGCCTTCATTCACTTCTCAGAGCATTATGTTTAATATCCATTTTTTTTTCTGTACTTGGAGGAAGTACAGGGAAAGGAGTTTTAGTAGGAGTTGAGATTTTTATAATTGTGAGGAGACAAATGTTTGACCAGTGGTAGGCACAGCTAACCAAAAAGTTAGCTTCACTAACCACTAATCGCCTAAACATGAATCATAGCTCTGCTAACCCTAATACAATAGACAGATAAAAAAATGAGTGGAAGGTAAGGCTAACTGCTCAGACGTCTATCTTGGTGGGATTGACACAAACCTGTTGTCAGTTTTCTGTTGGTTTAATTTTAAGATGCAAATCGGCCAATCCAAACCTGAGTTATAGCTCCAGCTATGTTGTGATACTTCCAGTTTAACCCTTTCAGAATAAAAGCATTTCTTAGATCAAGTTTGTAGTTGTTAGTCAATCGCCAAATAACAAATATCGTTTTTTATACATAATCTATTTTTGTATTTGTTATTTGAATAATGGTAAATATTTTTGTATTTATTTTTGATGCTCTTAGCTTAAATTTTAGCAGCTAAAGATGCTACACACACTGCTTGTAAGAGAGACTAGTTGTTATTCCATTCAGGATAAATGGAATAAAAATAAAAGTTTTACACTTGGTATGTTTTAGTGGACCTAAAATTAGTGGAACCTAATTTAGCAGAAGCTAATTGGTCCGCTAATGGTTTTCAAAGTAAACTAAAAAGCTAATTTACTACATGAGAAGCTAGTTTCGCTTTTAATGGATTAGCAGAACTGAGCCTACCAGTGGCGTTGACATTGAAAAGTTTAACATCCTTTTTTTTTCCCCGAGAGAAACTGTTTTGACTTTGTGTATAAAGTTTAATAATAAGTTAAATAACGGTAAATAATAAATTAATCTGTGTTACAGATTCTGTGTAACATACTTAATGTTTTTCTTTTGTTAAATGACATGTCAGTGTGAGGTTTTTGTATAAATGTGTGAGTTAAACTGCTTTTGTGTTCACTTCTTTTTGAAAATAAAAGTAGGCAGAGAATGAAAGACAGGAAAAAAACAGAAACAAACTCCCAAATGAAGAGCGCTCCTTTCAGTTAGTCATTATTGATTCATACACCTTTTCATTTCTTTGGGATTCTGACACATCCACTCTTGTGTGTCAGTCTACAACTCTAAATACATCTATTATTTACCAACAATGAGCAGCATCAAGTTCTTCCTGCGAAGATACGTGTTAACATAAAGTTATAAAATGAATCCTGGTTCTGCTGTTAATAAATTGCTGCTGCAGAGTGAAACAATCATTTGAAACCTAAATGCACAATTTAATAGCTTTTATTTATATTGTTTTGGCAATAATTGCTCTCTTATAACAGTTTGTTTTCCTTCTGTCTCTTTACTAATAAAATCTACCACTCCCCCCGCTCAGTCAGCCTTCTGTATTTAAAATGTATTAGGATTTAATCTTGGCTAATATATCAGTTGATCTCATAACTGCATTGCATAGAAAAACAGCAGAGGATGCAATCATGGTTTATTTATTTTACAGGCTGATTTATAAAACCCAGTGAGCGCTTGCTGGAGCTTTGCAGTGCATCCCTGTTGGACCCATTTGGTTATTAAACCAACATAAGAAATGCATCAGGAGCCTTCTAATGCTTTTGCTGCTCTTATTTATGCCTTCTCATACAAGGATCACCTTTGCCTTGAAAGTCTTTGATTCCAAACAGTAATAGAAATCAGACCTGAGCTTTCGGCTGAGGGAGATTGGTTGGATTTAAAGATTTACTGTAAGTCCTTAATAACAATTCTTCTTCTGTTTATTTGTTTGTGTGTATGTGTGTGTGATCATTTAAATATGTAGAAATAAGGCATTGCAACCAACTAGCACAAAGCTTCTCACATTAATGTGTCTAAAGAACCAAATATTGATTGTTACTGTTCGCAAACCATGCAGGAGAAGAGAAGATTGCAATTTTTTTCTTTTATTAATAGATGTCTAAACCATTTCAGACATTTTGGGTGTCTCAGCTTCAGGGAGTATGCATTGTGTTTGATTATTATGCATTTTAACAAAGCTCCAGTTGAATAACCAGACTTTTTGGGGAATTTTCATTTGTGTTTACTTCTTGCTCGAAGGCATCTTGTTACAGTTTAATTAAGAGCACTTTATAACCAAACAAGAGTTCTGCAGCTGCACAACTTTGTGATTATTTTAATTTCCACGTCTAGTGCTCTCCCAAGCAAACAGTGAGAGTGATGAGCATGACAGAGGAGGCAGGGGTCAGGTTTTACAGCATCTTCTTTGTTTACTGAAGAAGCATACGCAGAGTGGAGATGGATTTCAGTGACAGCAGCTGCATGAAAGTAGGAGAGTTGGAGACATAATGGGTGGTGAGTAAAACGAGTGAACTGAGGATTCGGAGGCACTGAAGGTTGTGGTGTTCCCTCTGGCTCACCACAGCTCATTAATTTTCTCATTTAGTCTGAACGGCGGAGTGTGCAAACAAGATTGGGGGCCATGCCTACTAATGAGGACCAAAGACAAGCAGGCGGTTTCTACAATTTGTGTTTGTTTGTGACAGAAAGTGTGAGAGTAAAATGGCCATAAAGTGGAAGAGGAAATATGGTTTTGTTTGCACTCGAATGGAGCTAAGTGTCTCCCTTGGCACAGATGGATGCATTTTGAGTGAATTCTTTGACAGTACAGTGTTTCAACATTATAGCTCTCTTATCATATTAACCTCCAGTTCCACATGGCCTAAGATCTCAGTGAATATGCAGTTTTCTAAACTCTGTTTATTGATGTTTTAAAAATGTGCTGTGATTGATATAAAAGCAGCCTGGTAGTTGCTCACTTAAGCTGACAAAGGTTGACTTTGAATGCTGGTAATATCAGTCGCTGAAACAACACATTTCTTTAGTATTTTCATGATTACTTGAACAAAACAAAAGATGTTGCAGCAACACATGCATAAACTGTGGATAAGGAACAAGAAGGCAAAAAGTAAACCCGTACCTGGCATAAAAGCACAACAATGCTCCACTGGTGAGCAGTAAATTTCAGGGACTAAAAGGTTCGAGGCTGACAAACACCTGGACAAACTGACCACTGAGAACAGGTGTAGGTGGGCGTGACAGCACTGAGGAGCAGAGACAAACTGTGGAAAAATCCTGAGCAGTGGTGCGCACAGCTAACCAAAATATTAGCTTTGTTAACATCTAAACCGCTACACATTTTCTTTCATTCCGCTACAGAAGCTAAAGCTAAACCGCTAATTTGTCATATTAATGTCTAGGGCTGGGTAAAAAAAATAATTTTTTCCATCCTGGATTAATTTAATTTAAATTTGTGAAAATTGATTCACAGGGCATGAGATGGATTTTTCCCCATGGTGTCTTGTGTGTGACGAAGCTGAGATGCGTTTCTATATTTTGTCACTCCTGGCTTGCCATATGTTTACATCCGGTTGATGTTCAGTGCTTACTTTAGCTTCTGACAAGTTGTCTGGGGCAAACCAAAGAAACTAAGGAATCATTAACATTACCAGCTGATTCTCCACAGAACTTAAATATAACAGGGATAATGGTAACTTTTGTTGGCAAAGATTTGCGCTCATACGAAGTAGAGGAAATCAAAGCAGGCTTTGAGCATCGCGTTTAGGTGCTTAAAGCAAAACTACTGCATGTAAACATCTGACTGACATTATTATTATTTTTAAACTTTAAGAAACATCTTCATGAAATTCTGTAGTTGTTTAATTTGTTCTTTTTTGGGGTTTAACAAGTTTAATTGAACAGAACAACAGAAGCTAACAGAAACATTACAAATATACAATTTTTATATGCAGAAGTATACTTCTCCCTAAACCTTATTCCATCACTTTTTATTCATCAAATTATTCCTAATTTCTTAACAATGAATGCATCCAACAACACTGTCACTTACAATTCCTTTTTAATTTAAAACCTTTAAAACTTGAAACTGTTTGTTTCAAGATTAAACTGTCCAATTTACAAGTTTGCCCTTAAACCTGTTGTTTATGGTGAAGAGAAAAAATAAAGTGAATTTGTATTTTGCAACACAGATGAACCATTTTCATTATTTAAGAGCAGATTGAATCGAATGAAATCGTGATTAATCAATTCAGAACCTTTTATGAATTTGAATCAAATTGATTTCGAGAATTGGCCACGATACCCAGCCATATAAATATCCAATGAGTCAATATGATCGATGTGTTTGGGGGTTTATCTTTAACACACTCCTCTCTAGTGTTCGGTTCCCTCTGATTTCCTTTGGCTCAGACCTTTCAGTCATGGTGTCAGATTTACAGTCAAAAATTAAACTTCAACACAGATGTTGAACAAACCTAAATGTGTAATGTGACCAATGAATGAACTCAACTCTTCATAGATCATAGATAAAAATGTTCATGTTTCTTTAGAGGCGAGTTTTAATTAAAAACATTTGCTTCAGTTAGGCCTTGAGGTGGAGCTACAACTTCTGATGTTGCCTGCAGAAATTATGTTTCTGTTAATTTAATTCTTGTATTTAAATGTTACTAACACTAAAAAAAACAAATATTTGTACTCTCCAGATTAAAGCAAATACGTGTGTCTTTGTTTCACTTTTTTATTTTGCAACAAACTCAGAAAATAAAAGAAAAACTTGTTTATAAAGTTAATGCAAACGCTAAACCACTCACCAAAATGCTGTATTAAGAACAAACCGAACTCAAAGAAAATACAGAAACTAAACATAGGAAAAAAGCCGAAACACACAAAAAAAAATTTACAGGTCATGACATTTTATTTATACTTCTTTCAGTTTAATAAAACAGCTCAGTGAAGGACGGTGCTTTTTTTTGTTTCTTACAGCTCTTTTTGTTTTTTGCTAGCACTTGTTTAGAATCCCTGCTGAAGACTTTTTTTTCTATCTTTGAAATATGAATGTTCAGACAGGTTCATCTGTTAGAAAAAGGCAGCATCTAAAGAGATGTCTGGTATAAAAAAATGTGATTCGTCTGTATCAGAATCAGCTGAAATACTTTGCCTGGGTTGGATGTAATTTCTCCTCGTGATTTTTAACGAGCGTTGGCAGGATGGAAAATGAGACGGATTGACAGATTGGGGGCTTGTTTACAGTAATGAAGGTGTTGCTCCAGTCTGTTGTAGTGAAGATGGAGCTGAAGGAGACAAATATCTTGATTTACTGGCCTGTTGAAGTGGATCATGACTGAACAAAAATAGGGTCTTGGATCTAAGTAGCTTAGATAAGGTTAAGGTAAGGAGCTCCATCATTTAACTAAGAGCAGAGTTGGACCTCCCTGTCGAGGTTTTCCTGGCACGTTCTGCAGTGAGGAGACCCCGGAGCAGACCCAGAACTTTATTCATCTCGCTGGAGAAAGACATGTTTCCAACTTTCTTTCTTTGTTCTTGTATAAGAGATATTTGGTAAAAAAAATATCATAAGAATTCATTTTGATTAGATTAAATTTGGGTACAATGTCAGCAACCATTTTAATAAACACTTAATTCAAATCTTGTTCTGGGGGGATTATCCTCTTTGGCCTGAGAGTAGCTTGGGGAGTCCACAGGGGACCCAAAGAGGGATGACTGACTCGTGGACCTGTTGCCTGTGAGAACCGACCCCAGACAAGTGGTAAAAAGGATTGAGAGATTTTAATTATTGCTTTACTTTGCCTCTTTATTTTATGAAACAGGCTAAAAATATATTTTTTTCAGTGCATAAATTTAAGATTTTTCCCTCAAATTATGCAGCTTGGCCTCAAAGCAGAGCTGCTGTTAAGAAAAGTGCAAGTTAACAAGGTTCATTTTTCAAATTGAGAAATATATTAGATTGGAGTTGGTCAGCAGGAACACCTGCTTATTTGCTTTCAGAATGACCGCGGCTGCTCAAGTGCAGGCAAAATATTGAATAATTTTTATTTTGATGGTGTGAATGTGTGGGCATGCAAATGCCTGCAGGTGTTTATTGACTTGCAGGTTGTAAAAGCCAAGAAAAAAAACACCAAGTTTGGTCGAAAGAGTAGATTATTTTTTCTTTTTTCCCCCTAGAAGAAACCATAATCAGTACGAGTGTCCCAAACTTAAAATAATTACTTTATTATAACTTTAGATCATAAAGAGAATTAATTTTTCTCTCACAAATCACCCTAATATTTACTTTAATGACTTTTCATTTAGGAGTCTAATAAGGGCAGCAAACTTTGTGCAACTGAAAGATAAATTAAAGTTTTTAGCTAAATGAAAAGTTTCATCAATAATTTTTATTTTTTTCTCTAAGTTGAATGAAGACATTAAGTTTTTCTACGTTAGAAAGTTCTTAAATGATTAAATACAGCTTTGGTCTTAGAATTTGCACCAACAAGAAAAACTGTGATTCTGAAATAATGCAGACGTTATACCTTTAATGCTTTAGTGACCCTGACCTTTGAACATTTTGCGGCATAAGGCAACATTAAAATATATTTATCTATTTGTGTACTGATTTAGTAAGTCTGATATTTTTTAGTAAAATTGACCTCTTAATGCAGACAAAGGTTAACGTTACTTTGCTCTGTTTCATGTCTCCAAAAACCAACCAACAGAGAAGAAAGCAATCATGTCTGTTCCTTCTTAATCCAAAGAGCTTTATTGACATTAGTGTACATTTCTACAAAAGCCTTAATCTGCTTATTGAATAAACTAATGCAAGCACAAAGACACAGGTTTCTTGTGCAGTTGAGTGTTTAACATCACCCGCTAAAATAAACCGATGAGAAGCTCTACTTCCTGATGATGACTCTTCTTTAACACCATTTTCTCCTCATGTGAATGAACTGTGCAGCACAAAGGAAATGGATTTATTTCTGACATTTAGTTCAGGTTTAAAGATAGCTTTCCATCATTTCAGAATGTATAATAAACTGAACACAGAACCTACTCCTGACAGGCGCTCTAGTAATGAGTCGATCAGCATCAATCTCTTTTCACTAAAATAATAAATTCTGTTTGTAGACAATTGCCTCGGTGCCTTTTGTTGTGATTAAAATGCTCCTATATTTATATTACAATCCTGAAACATGCACTTTAAATATTGCTTGAAAATGAAGGAAACATTGAGACTTGCAGAAAATGTGATTGAATTCTCCAGCTGATGGAAATGGCAGCATATGGCTCATTCTTTGGCTCTGTGTCAGAATCAGTAAGTCGATATACATTCCTGCAGTTCAATATGGGTTTTCCATATTGAACTCTTTTCGTCTACAGTCTGCACTTTTGTCCTCTTCATTGAGATTGCATAGAGTAATTAATTTGTGGCTGTTTGCTGCAGGGAAATGGGCTCCCTTGAGGTTTGTCAAATCTCAAGGTCTCTTTCAAGGTGATGCTACCTTTAAAATAAAAAACAATCCCTTCTTTGAAAGTACGATTGAAGTAAATTGGATCACAAATTCTTTTTCTTGCATATTCATTTTCTGTCTCTGTGAAATCTCCAGATACGTGTCAGTGAAGCTGGGTTAGCTGGTTGGTTGTAAAATGAAAAGCTTGATGGAAATCTCTGATGTAAAAGCGCCGCTCGGCTAGCAGAATACATTAGCTCGCTTTATGTGAGGTTTTCTTTGACTACAAATCAGCATTTAGCATATAGACTTTTCATTAAATTTTAAACATGCCTTAATGGGAAGACATGGTTGTATTTTATACTTCTTTCTCTGATTTTTCAAGAAAAATATAAATTTTTTTCCACAGAAAAAAATAGACTTTTTCTAAGCGTTATTTTAAAACACTCATTTAAAACAACAGTTGACTTTTCTCCTCATGTTTGATTGTGTTGTGTCCCAGAAGGTTTGTACTTGAGTTGTTTTGTGAGCTGACAGGGATCCGGAAACTCTCCAAGAACGTTTATGAAATGCAGATGATTAAAGCTTGAATCCAGGTTGTACAACAGGACCCAGTCAGTGGTCCTTTTAAAAGTGATATTTTAAAAATGTGAGCATTTTCGTGCCCTAAATTGGGTTTCTTTGATTATTTTCTTTTTATGTCCTCACAGATGTTGCTACTAAACCAAGCCATGCCACACCATTCGGTTATATTTTATCACAATAAAAACCTTTGCTTTTCATAAAAAATGGTTTTAAGATTCTTTCTCAGTGAAAGATTTTGTTCAGTTCGGACATAATTTACTGTGAACCTAGCTGTAGTCTCCTGTTGTGCTTTAAAAAAGTTTAATCTTTAAATATTTAATACTTACAGGAAGTATTTAACTATACATATCAAACTAAATCAACAGTGGCACCATGTTTGTAATATTTTCACACAATTTATGTGTTTATTCTCAAAAGTAGCAAATATTTACCTCTTATAAAGCTACAATCACCAACAGATTTAATATCGTATTTTTATCAGACACTCCGTGTTGATGTAGCGAGGAGAAATTTGTGCAATTTATTTTTATTTTTTTGGCAACATGAGCAAACAATGAAGAAAAGAGAGATACAATTATTTCAGTGTTGTGATAAAGATGAGAGTCTGTAATTCTTTTTATAGTCTCTCTCACACAAAACACAAACGCATTCTGTCTGTCTGCTTTTTGGCGTTTGATAAACTAAATGATGATTGTTAAAGAGAGAAAAATAAACCTCACATTGTGTTTTCAAGTCACGCTTAAGCTCCTAATGCAACATAAATGGTTGCAAAATGAGACTTAATGGTCACTGCACTTGTAAAAACTGGAATATAATAAAAAAAATCAGTTTAATGGTGATTGCAACAACCCGCTCAGGAGGTGAAGAAGGAGATTAGGATGGCTCTGTTGGTATTGATACTGTCTCAAATGAGTTTTTAATAAAATAAAAATTTCTTGCATCAGTTAGTCTCTTTACTTTAAAGCATTTCTAATGTATTCTGGAGTAATGTGAGTGATTTTACTAGGGTTTAGAAGTATTTTTGTACAACTATTTTCAGGAGTTTATATCGAGTAAAAACAAATAAGTTTAAAATTTGACTCCATGACGGCATCAACACTCATGTCATATTTCCATATTGCATTTTTTTCATGTATTTCTTTCTCAAAATGCAGTTCAAGTGCTCTCTGATTAATAGGTGTTCTGGAGATCCACCGTCGGGGTTAATTAGCCAAACACATATGCATACTTGCATCTGGGGTGCTCAGACGCAGCATGACAACAGAAGGCTAAAAGCAACACAAGCCTAAAACTGCAGCCTGAGAAATCTTACCGGCTCAACACTCCATCAATAATTCAACACCATCGGCGTGAGAGGCAACACAAAGAGTCGAATGAGGTGAAAACAGGAAAAAAGGGAGAGAAATATTGGCTGGGGTTTGGCGAGCCGACTAGGAGAAGTGATCAAGGTGAGGGATGACTGAGGGATGTGAAATGAGAAGCATTTGTATAATGGTATTATTAGAGTCAGGGTTCTGCCTGCAGGGAGATGTATCGGTTGGGCTCTGAACTGATCATCATTTTGTTCTCAGAGGAGCTGACCCCAGTTCACAGACTCAGATCCTATTAGTCCACAGCACTCTGCCATAATTAGTCCCTCACCCACTGTATGACCTCTGCTCGTTTCATCTACATAACTCCAGAATGTTTTCCTTCACTGCTTTGCTGTCTCACCTCAGACAGGTAAACATCTTACCTCTGTGACAGTTTGGCCGGCTAATTAAAAAAGTCTTACCTGTAGATCATTTTATTTACCTCCTAAAATCTTTTCTGAAAGCAGCAGCTCGTTACAATTCATCATGTTCTTGTTACAGTCAGACTAAACATTATCTGGATGTTTCTGAGTGACTCAGCCTTAATATCACTTGTGTGAATTACACACAAAGTAGTCAGAACGTTTTACCTCTTTTTAGTTTTTAGATAAATCAGAACTCGTCTTGTCTGAAAAGTGGTTTCTTTTTGGAATACCTAGTTGTGTGAATTCTTATCAAACATTCACATTAAGGTGATCTGTTTTTCTTTACATTTGGTTTTCAAACTCGTTCCACAATTTTTGTGATTTTTTTATTTCAACAATTCATACATCAAAATCTTTAGCTCATAAATGTCATGAGTGCTTTGACTTTTAGTATTTCAGCAACTTCAGCTGTTTAGCATTTTTGCTATTTTTTCTCATTGAAAATGAATAGAGCTGTTTTCAACAACCTTTTCAATGTTTATAAATCTTTACTGACCTTTTTATCTTTTGTTCTGGTTCTGAATTTTTAACCTATTTGTTAATTTTAGCCTCCAACTTCTTTTTAATGCTAAAAAAAACTTTTTTTCTGCATTTTCAACTATCTTAATTTAATTTATTTAAGCTTCTGTCAGCTTCTTTCTGCTCATTTTAAGCTTTTTATGCTTCTTTTAGATGATTTCTGATATTTTCAGCTATTTTCTGCCTTTTTTCTGTTTTCAGCTAATTTTAGCTTTTTAAAATCTGCATTCACCTTTTTGTGATAATTTCAGCATCTGTTTATGTCCTACAACAGGGGTATTCAACTAAATTGCTCTATGGACCATAGTTACTGCAGGCCAACAGCACAGGGGCCGAACATCCAGCAGTTAAAGTCATTATGTAAATTAACCAAGTATTACAAAGATCTGGTACCTTTTTAGTTTATTTTGCTGTATTTAATCATAAATACAACTGGCCGGATGTGGCACACGGGCTGCCAGTTGAATAGCCCTGTCCTACATAAACATCTCCTGGCATCATACTGTAAAACCTACAGAAAGTCGGCCATTTGGAACAAAATCTTTTGTCACACCAAACGCTATTTTGTTTTCAATTTGTTGCATATTTACTTCAAATTTGAGCCAAAGCTTCTTCACAACTTAGTGCACAAAATTTATCAATGGGTGTCTGTTAGTTTGATTGGTGTGGGCGTGGAATTTTTTTTTGTGTGTGTCTGCCCATTTTCACATCAAACATGTCTTTAAAGGTAACGTCACTGTAAACTGTTTGAGCTTTGCAAAAAATGTACGTGATACATGGTCATATGCTAACATCTTAAATTCACCCCTACACCAATTTTTTCCCCCCCACTTATCTTTTATCCTAACAGCTGAAAAACTGTTGTGTAAAGTTTAGACCCTTTGAGAAACCTAGACAAAAGCATGGCACGAGGCAACTTAGTGAAGTTGGACGTGTCCCTGTTGGTGCATAATTGGCCTTTTTGTACTTTTCGTTCAAATTTAACTCACATGAACAGTTTTGCTGTTAAACATTCTTCTTTCAGGAAAATCTTTCAGCACAAAACATTCACACTGCATTTTCGCAGGAAATGCTAATTCTTGCGGATGTGTTGTCTTGTGTTTTCTCAATATAGATCTCACATATCTTCTAGTCCCTCTTTCAATCTTTTCTTTGGGAGGGAAAAACAACACTGATGATGAAGATACTAACATAATAAATATTATGTTTTCTACTGAAGTGGGACAAAAAAGGAAATGCCAATTCTCTAGTTAACATTTATGAAGGTAGAAAACAAAAGATGTTTAGCTGATAAGATGAATGTTTTGTAGTTTATTGTCAAAGGGATTACAGCAGCTTCTTGTTTTACATAATACCTTAAATGACAAAGATAAAAACCCAGTTCATGAGTGTTTTTCTATATAAAATAATAGCTACAACTGCCTGAAGAACATGAACCTTACCAAATTATAGTTTTAAACTGTGACATTGTAACTACGAGGTAACGGGCTGGAGTTCTCAGAAAATAGACTTTATGCCCCTCAGTATTTAAATTAATGTTTCCACTGTAATATTGTTAGCATCAAAGCTCATTTTTCCTCCTTTGTGTTAGTTTTCCTGAACTTCTCAAGGTGAAGATGAGTTTTTGTTTGATCGTTTTCACCCATCGCCTATGCACAGGGTTTTATTTCCCTCCACAGACATGTAGAGCTGCTGGCAACAAGACTCAAATTATTTAAAACATTAATCATGTCAGGAGTAATTATTTTAGTAACTTTAGGGGGATGTCAAGCTAAGCTCTCCAGAATACTAATTCTCTTTGAGTTGACCTGCATATGTATTTAACTCGTATTTACTGAGCAAATTTATTCACAGAGGATAAAAAAGCAGACTGGTCCCAAAGGGTTCGGAACAAATTTATACTGTGCATATGATCCTTTTTATTATTTAAACAGATTTAAACTTGATTCGTTTCTGCTTCGAGACTTTGCAACACATTTATTCTCTAATCAAAGATGTGATAATGTTTTGAGCAGACTTTTCCGCACATTAAATCTAACCGTTTGGCACAGTCCCCAGAATAATTAAAATACAACCAGCGGTGACAGGTTCTGGTCCGGTCTCACGCATGGATCAAGGTCCTGGTCAAGACTTTTTATAGATCAGTTTGCATCAACCCCTTATTTCTGTAGTGAACCTCAGCTGTGCCGTACTGTGACTTCTGTTAAGAGTTGGATAGATTAGAGCTGACTAATGACACCCCTGAACTTCCTGCATGATGTGCTGCATCCTCCAAGGTTCTGTAGATCTAAAACAGCAGATCACATAAAGCAGGCCATAAGATGCTGAACACACAGGAAGTGGAGAAACACAGTGTTTACACCCTTCAGCCTTAAGATGCAAAAGGAATGAAAATAGCAGTGGTTGATGTGAGGGTTGTAAACACGGGCTACGAAACAAACACTTCAGGTGGATGACGAGGTACTTCTCTCCCAGCTGAGCATCACAAACTCTGTGCGGAACAGCGGATAAAGTGTAAAACAGTGTAGCGTTGTGGAAAAACAGTGTTTTTCTTACGGATTCTCTCCTGGAAATAAATGCATGAGTAGTTTTTCTGCTTTTCAACATTTTTCACTGGTGAGGCTTTTTTTCTCTTTTCCCTGAAGCAGGGATCTGTCCTGGTGTATGTGTGGTCTGTGAGCTCAGCCGTGTGGCTACAAACACTGGCTGTAGGCTGTGTCTGGAGAATGACCCTTCTGGACTGATACAGATGAGAAAAATTATGTCTCACTGGCCTTGTGCTTAAGAGGAGGCCAACTATAAATTAGCCCTATAACTGTGTCTAAAACTGTGGCATTAATTTGTACATATTTAATGTACTTGGTGGTGTTTGCAGCTGCGTGCTGGGGAAACATGCAAGTATCATAACGAGGCTCAGAATTCTGCAGATATTCCTAAATAATAACAATAATATTGCATTTTATTTAATAGCACCTTTCATGGTTGTAAAGTAAAACAATATATATATATATATATATACACTCACCGGCCACTTTATTAGGTACACCTGTCCAACTGCTCGTTAACACTTAAT
>JARVJO010000096.1:19597257-19610475 GCA_031762555.1 Cynodonichthys magdalenae
ATCACGTCATCACAGCCGCTTCTCTACAGGACTGTTTACAGTCTGGAGCAGACTTTGTTGTAATAATAATTTAAAAAAAGCGACATTATACAATATCTGTTTTGGAAAATTACATCTCAGGATACATACGAACCTTATTGTTGGACCGGAAAGCAATTACAGAGAGGATGTTTCAGTTGGTAAGATTATTTCAGTCATCCTCACAGACACACGTACTGATTGTAATATAAGTTACAAATGTGAACACATAGACCAAACAAGGATGTGAACAAAACAACACGAGTTGTTTTGCAGCTTAACTGCAGAGGAAAATGGTGTTTGCTTACTTTTATAATTGCTGCTAATAGACTGAAGGAGTCATGGGCGGGCGGGGGATGTGCACGGGGGGCGCTGTGATGAGGAAGCTTGGCGTAGTTTACTTGGCATCTGAAAATACATTTCCTCAAAGGTATTTTTAATCTGAAAAGTGGGTAATATTGGAGCTCAGCAGACATGGTTTTCACCTGATGTTTGCTAGTTGTTGCTGCTGAGAGCCTGCAGGAGTCGCGGGGCGGGCCGGGGGGTGGGGAGGTGTGCTCTATGATGAGGAAGCTCAGTTCTTAGACCCAGCCCAGGTGAGGAGATGTTACCAAAAGGCGGTTCTAGACCCAACCGGTGGTTTTTGCTCTCCTGCGTGGCTGCCTCAGGACAGCACAGGATTTCTCAAACAGGCATGAATGAGTCAAAGCAAGACTCTGGACATGTTTTTGATGAGAGGAGAACATTCTAACATGATATAAAACTCAAAAACGTTGATTTTACATGATATAGCCCCTTTAAAACCATTTAAAATGTTTTTAAGACTCTACTGATTTTTTTTACCTTTAATTCTGGTTCTGTTTTTATAACTTCTAAGTTCTATGTGCTAATTTCAGCTTCTTTTTTGGTGATTTTAGCTGTTTGCAATAAAATTTCAACTCCTTTCAATTTTTTTTGTGAGCTTCATTTTACTTATTCTCCTTTCGGCTTCATTCTTCTTTTTTAATTTTTTCTGCCTTTTCAGCTACTCTTTATTGTTTTCTTTAGCTTTTTTTCTGCTTAATCCAGCCAACATACATGTGCTCCTTCAGTTTCTGCCAATTACTGCTTTTTAAGCTGCTTTTCAGGTATTTTTTAGCAAAAAATTTTGTTATTTTTTTCAGCTAAATTCACCTTATTGCAATATTTTTAGGTTTTTACTGCTAAATTCAGTAAACATGCTCTTTTAATGATAACCCCTAATAATTTCAAGGTCACAAAACACAAGGTGAATGTCACATGTTAATTAACTTTCTGCTTATTTTACCTTTTTTCATCCAAATTTCAGCTTTTATTCTTTTTTAGATTTTGTTTGTAAAGTTTCCTTTTTTGCTTCTTGAACTTATTTTTGGTTGCTTCAACTTTTTTCAGCTTTTTCAGCTATTTTTTCAGCTACATTTTTGCTCTTTTCAGCTTTTATGACATATTTTTGTTATTTTTCTACTAGTTTTAACTTTTGCTTTCGCACTTTCAGCAAAATTTAGTTGTTCCAAATTAACTCGTGTTAACTGTTTCACTATTAAAGCTTTTCAGCTTCTTCAGCAGCTTTCAGCAAATATTTTTCAGCATTAAGCATTCACTGTGCATTTTCGCAGGTCATGGAATATACTCAAAGAGCTTTAACTGGAAACGCCAAATTTAACAAGCTCAGAAAACATTTCTAGCTTAAAGATATTTATGAAATTTTTCATTTATTATCTTAAAGGTGTAAATTTACCAGCTGAATTTCTATAGGTTCCAATGGCGATTCCATAGCAACCTCAGAGTTTTATCACCTGTAATGTGAGGGCGGCTTCTTCACACATTTGTAACAATTTTTAACAACAAAATGATCTATTTTTTCGACGGAGTATTAGGCCCACACAAGACTTTTTACATTTGTTTAAATTACGAGAATAAAGTCATAATATTCCGACAATAAAGTCATATGAAAATAAAGACGTTATATTACGAGATTTAAGTCATAATATTATGAGAAAAAAGTCACAACATTGTAAAATTGAAGCCATATTATACCCTTTACATGAAAAAGCATTTATCACTGCATTAAAATGAGGAATGTTGAGCAAGTTGTCGTTCTAGCACATTAGCATCAAATTATCAGTAGCAGGGCTTGGAAATGTGCAAACGACCATGTGATAAACTCGATCAAGCCGTATTGTAATTAATGGTTGCATTGACAGATTTAGTCGTCACGTAGCTAAATAGCTAAACAGTGACCCAAGTCATCGCAGACTAGTTACTTCATAATAAACACAGAGAGATGCATGACTGTCCGCAGGTGTTAGGAAAATGATGAGGAAATTAGTAAAACACCAGGAACACAAAACGGACATGTAAAATTATGACTTTAATCTCGTAATATTATGACTTTATTCTCGTAATAATAATTAAAAAAATATTGTGTGGCTCCAATACTCCGACATAATTTTCTGCTAAACTTTGTTGTTTATTTTTGTTGTTAATTTAGTAAAATAAAAACATTTTTGAAGGGCATTATAAATCCTGCTTTTCCATCTGAGCATGAACAGACATTGAAGTGCTAATGTTTTTAACTCGACTCTAAAAGATTCAGTGATGCCTCTTAACTCTCATTTTGGGATTTTTTTTATCTGCTCTAATTTCTCCTTCATCACTTTTGTCCTGCTCCACATTCGGGAGGAGAAAGATTCTGTGTCACCGGGTTCTCGTGTTCGTCTGCTCATTTTCTCCCTGACAGGAGGATAGATGGCTGTCAGGGATTTTCTGCAGGATGATATTTGTGACTTCACTGAAAGCTCGACGGTGCATTTCATCAGTAAACCACTCTTTTTCTTTTGTGCACCGGAAAGTCCTTTAAGTCTACCGAGTTTTGCCTGCCTGCCTTTCTGGAGCTTCTCAAACTCGCTGATGTCAACAGCTGTGTTACGGCGTCCTTGGATTGTTTCACTCAGTCTCTACACTTACTGTAAATTCACATCTAGGGTTTTGGATTCCAGTTGCATTTATGAACTGAGCAGTCGATTGCATGTTTGTTCTGTTTTGTGTTTTAAACTGCTTGTAGACTTCACCAGGTGCGAAACATCGATGATGATGTCGAGCACACGCCCTTAAAATGAGACTAAAGATGAGCAGAAACAACTCGAGCAAACAAGACAAAAAGAGAGTTAAAGACCGGTGGCAGCATCTGCAGAACAAAGCAGTAAATCAGAGAATTACAATCCTGTTAAATGATTCATTGCAAGCAGTTTTTTCTGAATTATAAATAAGCTTTTCTGCATGTTTGAAGACAAACGCGCAGAACCCAAAGGGAATGAGCGGCATCACCAGATCTTATAAAGGCTTCTGTTTCATGTGTTGTGCCTGGATGAGTATATTATGTATAGAATGAATATTTACTTAAATAAGTGCAGGTCTCTGCGGGAAAGAGAGATATATTTACATGACTAATGAAAACTCTCAGACTGACTGCGCTGCGACTTATGGACACGCACCGAATCAGAGTCAGCTTTAGCAAACACAGTTATTCACACAAACAGCTCAAGGTGTTTTTCCTCCCTCAGACAGCTTTCTCTCCACTGAGTCAGTGAGTGAACAGGCTTGGAAATTACTTAGGCACACAGCAGCTGCAAAGTGAGCTATAAAGCAATGCCATGACGTCTGAATGGCCTTAAAAATCATCTAAGCCCTAATGGTCCCACTACAAGTGATGAGGCAACATCTGCTAACAACTGCAGCAGTGTCTCGACAGCGTAGAGGAATAAAAACTAACCGGTCCTGTCAGCCATTCCTCTTATCTCATCCTCCCCGCTCTCCCCTGAGCTTCATCTCTTATCGTGTAATCGCTATGCATCACAGTCTCTGGATCGCGTTTTGCATTTTAGGGCTGTGCATCACCAGAGGCCGGCTCTGTGTCTTGTATCATCTGGGGCCTATTTGCATCGGGGTGAGCTGAAATACTGGAGTCAACTATCAAAAGTCAGCAGGGCTCTTATAAATTGAGAGGCTCCGAGTTGTAATCCTGCTTCTCAGTCCCTCCTGTGCTGACAGAGCGCTCCGCTGAGGATGCAGTAACAGATTAAAGAGACTCTAAACTTGCCACACACTGCTGTGGTGTTTGTGTCTTTCTGTCTGCATCAGGAGGTGAGAGGATCTTCTTAATACCCTCCCTGTGGCATTCACTTATCCACTGCTCTGGGTGAGATTTAGTAGCATCAAGTTTTTACTGCTTTAGCGTTTAAAAGGGAATAATCAATAATAATCCATCCCTTCAGTTCTGGAATGTATTTTCATACTTATGTATGTGGAATTGGCTGCACGATCACATCAGAGGTCAAAAAAATCCACGAACAAACACCATCATTTGTCTTATTGGCTGTTTTTAATAAGCTCTACATGTATTTACTGATGTATGAAAGGATCTTCTTTTGTACACTGAGTCAAAGCTGTTTCATTTTATGAGCTCTCGACTTTAGGAACCATCTTTTTGTGTCCTCTTGTTGAGAAAAGTCCAGTTACATCGTTTTTGGTTCTACACATTTAGATAAGGTCACAATGTCGCATCACACCATAATCTGTACAAAAAGCTAAAATAAAATAAAATCATACAGTGAAATGCTTGAGGTGAAGGAAAAAAATGCCCAATCTTTTCTCAGAGCAACAAAAATGGCCTTGAAGTGACTTCTGAGACGTGGGTGTCCTTCAGTGACTTTTCTTAAAAGGGGAAAAAATCCTTTACTCAGCTATTTTCTGATCGTCTGTCAGATAAAAAAAAAGTATAAAGCTTTGCCTTTCACACAGTCATTGGGAGGGTTTTCTTATGTTGAATTAAACTTTATAATCCTTGGTGATTCTGTGAGGAGATACTCTAGAATAACAAGCAGGAGAGGAAGAAGTGAAACTGTTTTCAATAAAACTTTTTCATCTAAATTGATAGGATCAGCGGGGCAGAGGTTAGTCTCCATAAAGGAGAAAAGAATTTGCTTTTACATTTTTAGCCTGGTGGATACTGGAGTTATTTTGCGTAAATGCAGGGAGGAAAAACATATTCTGTATAATTAGTTACGCTGTCATTCCTTTTCATTATAGTTGTCTTTTAAGATGCCTCTTTGAATTGAGATTGTTGGAGTGAACATCAGGAGCTCATTCCACTGTTTTTAGTCTTTAAGTTGTTATCATTCATTTCATTTTTCACCTAAAAGGGAAAGTCTTCAATCAGAGTAAAATATACCCACTGAAGTATAATAGACCTGTTTGTGTGAATGTAGGGTAATAGGAGGAGATGGGCGGCAGCTGCGTTTGCCGAGGGGAAATTTTTACATTGATGTAAGTCAGATTGATGACAGAAACCCCTGCACCAGAATTTTATTCTATTTTCCTTGTTGTACGTGGAAAAGTTTTATAATGTAAACAAAGCTGTGTTTGTGCCTGGGGAAGATAAAAACGTCTCAGAGAGGCAACCCGTTTTGGTTGTAATAATTTTCATCTCTTCTAAAAAACAAACCTCACTGATGCCGCTCATCATTTTCACTCAGGAGAGCCACGAGTCCAAACTCCGAGCAAAAAATAAATAAAAAACCCGTCAGCAGTAATGAGCTGTCTGTTGAAGAGATGTCATCTGCTGAAACAAAATTAAAGTGTCTGTCTTTTCAGCGAAGCCTGTTTTAGCCAAGCTCTTGACTTTTTATATATTTTTAAATCTTATGACAAACATCATGAAAAAGAGATGCCACAGTTAGCATCCAGGCTTTTAATTAAATGCAACATAAAAAGTCTTTCCTCACTTTACAACAATATTTATTGTAGAACAGGCACAGGCAATTAGTGGCCCACGGGCCACATTTGGTCCACAGGTGATTTGCGCCTGACCCACCGATGGGGGGAAAAAAAATTTTATTAAAGGTGATATTAAAGTGTCATTGTTGCACTGAATTTTATGGTTTTATTGACAAAGTTTACCATTAGATGGCGCCTCTAATGCAGACGCCATCTTGTGCACGTGTCTCCTCTACCAGCGAGTAAGAGACGTTTAGCCAAGGCAAAGAATGGAGGAAAGAGAAAATCACGTTTCAGGTGAAATGAGAGGTAGACTCTGTTCACAGAATTTCAAGGCAAACCTGTGTTTAGTCTGTTTAGAGATGCTGTCTGCCATGAAGGAATGTAATATAAGTTGCCATGACAACACATTGCACAAAGCTAAATATGAGAAATCACAAGTAGATAAACAATAGCGACTTTTAACCAGAACCACTCAGGACTTACCAATCAGTTCCATAATGTAAGTATTACATGTTGTGGCACTTCAGGTTTCAAAAGTGGTTTTTTTTGTTTGCTTCAAACATTTCGTATTCATATTTAATAAACAAGAGTGAAACTTTTATACATGCATTAGAGCATGAAATATGTTAACATACAAACATTCTAAAAAGGGCAGTTTTATTTAAATTTGGGTAATTGACCTCTCTTAAATTGCCCATTCATGGTGTAGAAGATGTGTTTTTAGACAAATTAAACTAACAGAAACAAAAAATCAATCAGGGAAATCTAATTTCTTTATTTATTGTTTTTTTGTATTCTGTATATTTTTAATTAAATGGTATTTATTTTTTGTGCTTCTAAGAATTTCACTATAACAACTTACAAGTTAAACAAAAAAACATTTACTATAGTAAAGTGGCATTTATAATTTTCTTTTTAGAAAATAAAGGTTTAACAATTAGATGATAAGCTGTGCTCAGTGACACAAAACCAATACCAAATTGTTAATCAAAAAATGATGAAACATACAAAACTTAATTACAGTCTGCATTAGAAATAATGGCTTCATAACTTCTTTTTGTCTGTATCGAACAAATGAAGTGAACCTTTTCATAAACCCAGGCTTCTGTTGAGAGTGCCACTTTCTTGGTTTGATAAATAAAGTTGTTTGTACTCTTTGTGTCGTTTCATGTTCAGTAAATTGGAGTTTTCACACAGCTGCTCTCCCTTTGTTCTGGTTTTGATCGGCTGTTAGGTCCTCATTGCTCAGTCTCATGTGACAAGCTGGTTTTTGTTCAACATTATTCAACTCAACACTTCAACACCACACAGAGGGATTTGTTCCACACAGGTGGAGTTAAATAGGTTTTACCTCTCACTGGTGACAATGCTACAGGACTTGACTTTATTTATTTATTTTTTTGGTCCTCTTAAGATTGATGTAGAGAGGAATCCAAGGACAAACCATCAGAGGAGCTGGTAGCTTTAGAAAAGACTTCTGTGACTCTCTTTGTACTAGCTGCAGTAATCAGATCACCTGTTAGCTGTTAATCCAAAGATTAGCCAAAAGATTTATGTGGATGATGTGGAACTTTTAAGCTCTTCTAAAGCAAACCTCTGAATTGTCACTGCACAGGCTAGCTTTTCTTATCAGGACAAAAAATGTTAATTTCTCTTGATTAGTATTGACAGGAAGGTATGTTAAACTTACACAAAGCTGTCACCGTTCATAGTTAGTGGTGAAAGACCCAAATAGAAAACAAAAAGAAAGGAGATGATGCAGAACTAAATAATTTTATTACAAACCAAAGGCAGACGGCAGAATAAATTTGAGCTTGGCGAGGCTGGCTTAAGAGCAGCAAATTTATTCAACAGTGGAAAGAAATGACTCCCTTATACCAGGAATAAACCTCCAGCTCTCAGTATGGGAGGCCATCTGCTGGCTGAGGCTTGAGAGGAAACTCAGAACGACTGCTCCAGGTGTAGCGTCTATATGAAGAAAAACTAAAAAGTACCTGTACAAATAAAGAATAGAGATGGTAAATTCAACAGCAGAATCAGGACGTGTGGTTAGTTTGTCTCCCAGCAGTCTAAGCTATAGCTGCAAAACTATAGGATATCTTAGGAAACCCAAACCAACTCTAACTATAGGATTTATCAAAAAGAAACTCATAAGTCTAGTTTCAAAAGTTATACAAAGTGTCAGCCTCACAGAAACTAAAAGTTGGTTCCACAAGAGAGGAGCCTGAAATCTAAAAGCTCTGCCGCCTTCTTTTAGAAACTCTTGGAACCACGAATAAACCTTCAGTCTGAAACAAGAATCTGGCAAATAATGAGGGAAATTGGGTTGAATGTACAGTATACTAATAAAATCAGCAAACAAAACCCAGATGTGACAAGACAGTTATATTCTGCTTTTTTTCTGAGGTTGGGTCAGGGACTTTTATAGATCCAGGAGGGAAACCAAGACATCCCACTTCCCAGTAATCCTCTCCAGCTTCTTAGTGGGGACAAAGAAAACCTACCAGATTAGGTGTCAAATACCCAAATCACTTTAAATAACTCTGAAAATGATTATTAACTATTTTTTTTTTCTGTTCCTACTAAAAGACCAGATATGATTTATCTTTTAAATACTTTAGTTATTCTAATTTTACTGGTCAGGTTAAAGGAATCAAACTGGACATTGTTGGAAAACTTTTGACAAATTTGTCAACAAATATCTAGACACCTTTAGAAAGTCTATAGAGCTTTTGCTTAAGAACTATTTAAACGTTTTCAAGAAACTTTAGGTACTTGGAAGTAAAACATGAATAAATAAATGGCACGTGATTCACTTTAGCACATTACTGTAAGTGTTCCAATGCACTCACATGGGGAAAACTAGTTCATTGAATGTTTTGTAGCATTTCTGCACTTATTTGCTAAAAGATGTGAACCTTTCAAAGAGGGCAAATATTTGACAAGAAACTCAGTGTTTTGTTTTTTTTTCAAGTTCACGTGGAGTTCATGACAGACGATAGAGTTCCTTCTTATTGAGATTTTTCTGTTGGCCTAAAGTCTGTGTGGTAGCAGCTGTGAAAGTGAACTAAATGTATATTTTTATGTTGGCCTTTTTAGAGGTGAATGTTGATTTATTTTCAGATGTTTGACATTGAATTGTTACTGCAGAAGAGGTTAAAGGCTCTTGTACAGATTTAGTATAGCGTATAAAACACTATTACAGGTGTATTAGTTTGGCAGCCACAACGATCGTCCATGACCCCTGGGAAAACGAGGACTCTTAAAAGCCCAGTCTTGACTGGTTTCACATCATGTTGCTGTATTTTAGAGAGAAATGTTGAAACATGGAGAGTCAGGTCCAGACTGCTTTGAGTGTTTTAATTTTTTTTAACGCTTAAGCGAGATTTAGAAACAGAAGCACTTGAGCAGTACTTGTGGCTGCTGAAACCCGTTTCTTTTCTTTTACAGGGTGAAACAGTTTCCACATACTGTCTCCTGGCTGCACAGAGTGATAGATGGTTCCTATTAAAGTGGGAGAGGCAATTAAAGAGACAAGAAGAACCAATCCCTCTCATCTGTAATCACTCTTCTTCTCTGCAGTTATTCCGCCGAGCGCAGCTGCAAGCAAGCCAGGCAGAGTTTTTCTTATTGTCATGTGTCATTTCGCAAGTTCAGATGAGGCATCTTCTTGCTTTGAGCATTTAATTTTCTTTTCCATCTTCTCGTCCACTTCTTCCAGATCACAGCAGCTTTACTGTCCACCTCTCGTGGGCAGTGACTATTTTAATTTACAGCAGTATATGTTATACACCGAGCTAACTGAATTACTTGGACCTGTACAGCGCTGTACGGTTTTCTGTTGGGCCGTCTCTTGACCGCCTGTGCTTCAGCCAGTTCTGACCCCTTTGCTAAATGTTTGCCGGTCCTCGAGTACACAGGAAGTGAGAAGAGAAGCGTTACCTTGGGAACAATGCAACCAAATAATCTTATTTTTAAATCCTGCTTTGCAGGCTCAGGGCAGAGATCTGAAATCAGAACTAGAGTCTGTATTTAATGATGAATCATTTAATTTTGAAAATACCTTTAAAACCTTATGTAACCATGTTACCTTCAGTTGTTATGAAAACGCTATATACAGTATAAAAAATATTTCTACTTTGCATCTAAAAGCCTTGAAAATTTCCTTTGTCTTTTTAAGGACCTCTTACCATTTCTGACAATCCCACTTCAGCTGGTCTTCACAACAGTGTTTTGTGGGAGGGGTGCTCTGTGAGGCGGGAGCTCGGCTGCAGACTGAGCTCCGGGGAGGAGCTTTGTGTAAAGAGGTGGAGCTTTGTAGCAGCAAGAGTTTAGGCAGCTCCACATGGTCACAGGAGATTCAAGGATTTTCTCCAACATGCATGAATGAGTCAAAACAACACTCGGGTCTGTTTCTGATGAGAAAATAACTTTATAACATGACATATGAAACAGATTTATCTATTCCTCTGATAAATCTTAGCTAACAGCTTAACATAATAAATAAAATGAAATGTTTATGGAAGAAACTGGGACTGCTAATGGAAAGAGATGCAATATAAAGAATTTATTATACATTTGTTTGACATTATATTCCAGTTTTCTCATGTGGTGGATGTCAAAAAGACTCCCTTTTTGGTGCAGTTAGATTTTTAGTTTTTTACTTAGCAGCAGGCAGGAGGATAAAGTTGTATTATAATTTGATTCAGGTTGAGAAAACAAATTGATCTGCAAACAAAAAAAATAGGTTTTATATTTTACCAGAACCCTCGGCACTGCACGGAGATAATGTTACTGAGCTTAAACCCTTCATTAAAAAAAATATGAAAATCATATCCGAAAGAAATAACTTTTCATTTGTGTGAAGAATTCAAAATAAAATTGAATCTGTGTTTTGTGTGATTTTATTTGTATATTTTGGTAAAGCAATTTTTGAAATCACTACAAGTCCTCTGCGTCTTGCTCTTATTTTTATTAGGTTTTCAGTTATTTTTATTGCACTGTATGAAGCTGGAAGCTGATTTAATTTGAACTGTTATTGTGCCGGAGTAATTCACACTCCGTTAGCTTGTTCTTTGTATCTCTTTTGCTTTATTTTAGACAATCTTTTCCACCCTTTCAGGCATTATACTCAGTTTCTTTAGTTCATTCATGTCATCTTTTCACTCTTTAAACTCATTAGTATTTAAATGATCTTGTGTATTTTTAATTTGCTCCAAGTTTTGTTTTTATGTGACGTAAAGGATAAAAGGTTCTTTATGATTTGGTCATTCTCCAATGTATTTACTTTTGTTTTACTTCTTAGAATATGTCTAAAATTAGAGGTTTTGTGCTTATAATAAAACATCTGTTCACATGAACATACACCCAGTGCTCTGCTCTTGTGTTAGCTGAGTCATTGCTTTTTCCATCACAGATTAGAGACAAAAGCAGTAAAGTAGAAATGAGGACCTCTTCACATCTTAGTTGAGTTTAGTGAACAATAAACAAAACAGTCTATACCTGCTGAAACTTTAAAGGGCCAGATTGTGTGTTTCTCAGGCTTATAGTTCAATTCTATACCAAAATAAAGTAATTATGTCTCCTTCAGTTGTTATGAAAATGTTGTTTATATGTATAAATCAAAAATTAAATTGTCCTCTGTCTCTTTAAGAACCTCCTAATATTCTTTCGCACCCATTTCTGCACATACAGCTTCATGCCGTGTATAACTGGTTTTAGGAGTGTTGTATCTTGTTGTAATAATAATAATAACTAGCAGCAACATTATACAATAATGCTTTTGGAAAATACCAACTCAGGATACAGTTCAACCGTACATGAATGATCCCAGATCAGACCCAGAAAATAGGTTTTGTTAAGAACCAGAGCGAGTAGAGAGACGACGTTTCAGCTCTGTAAGATCTCTCCCAGCCATCTCACACACACGTCAATGTTAAACTAATTTATTTATTCCTAAACTGTGGTGTAAACCAACTAAAGAACACAGATCGTAATATAAGTTATGAATACTAACCGTAGATCACAGATCGACCAAACAACCGAACCCAACGTGAGTTGTTTTTTAAACTTACCTGGACGACAGCAGTGTTTGTGTCCTTCTGAGTGTTGAATTGCATCATCTTTTAGTGATAATCTTGTTATTAGTCCACTGTTAAATTCCCTCGTTGTGCTCTGTGATGCGGAAGCTCAGCTTGGAGACACAGCCCAGAGGAGGATCTGCTCCTAAAAGGAGGTTCTAGGTCCAACCGGCCATTTTAGTTCTCCTGAATGACTACAGAACAGTAGGATTTCACAAACATGCATGAATGAGTCAAAGCAACACTGTATGTTTTTGATGAGGGAGTGACGTTATAACCTGATATAAAGCTCAAAAAAGTTGATTTAACATGATACTGCTTTAAAGATGTCTGGAGCAGATTCTCATTTTTCATTTTCATTTTTATTCATTTCATTTTAAATAAACAAATTAAGTATATACAATAGAAAACAAAGAAAATACATAATCAAAAACACAAAATAAAATGAAAGGTAGCAGAAGAAGAATAAATCTTATAATGTCTGCCCCTTTATCCCCAAAATATATTTACACAAAAAACAAACAAAATAAAAAAAATGTAAAAAACATCAACTCAAACAAAAATTCATTCACATTATACTTTTCCATATAACTTCAAGAAACTAGCTTTTATCATTCTTTTAAATATGTACATAGATCTGGCATTTTTAACATCATCCTCCAGACCGTTCCACAATCCTATACCCTGGATTAAAGTGCATCTTTCTTTCAAATTAGTACAAAACCAAGGCTTCACGAACATTTCCATCCCCTTGAGATAATAATGACTCTCTCTCTTTACAAAATGTACTTGAATGTTGGAAGGTAACATGTTTTTGTGAGCCTTATACATAAACAGTAGAATATTGATCAAAATGATCACTATCCGTGGTGCTGAACTGTTTTGAATTTGTGTTGTTTTATCATTAGTAGCTAAATGTTTTATTTTCTTGGTTTGTTATACTTCATGTCTGTTTGACAGACTTCAAAATGACATAGTTGCTCTTCTCTGCTCTCAAAGACCCCTATGATAAGTACAATGGACAAGATGGACTAGATGTTCCCTCGCCCAGACGCGGGTCACCGGGGCCCCACTGTGGAGCCAGGCCTGAAGGTGGGGCACGTTGGCGAGCACCTGGTGGCCGGGTTTTCACCCATGGAACCTGGCCGGGCACAGCCCAAAGAGGAGCCGTGGGTCCCCCTTCCCATGGGCTCACCACCTGTGGGAGGGGCCGTAGTGGTCGGGTGCAATGTGTGATGGGCAGTGGCCGAGGACCCTGGCGGTCTGATCCTCGGCTGCAGAAGCTGGCTCTAGGGACGTGGAATGTCACCTCTCTGGTGGGGAA
>JARVJO010000096.1:19631250-19644511 GCA_031762555.1 Cynodonichthys magdalenae
GTTGACCAGTTCGCCCCCCCCCCCCCCCCAAACACAGCAAAATCCCCCACCTCTCTGAATGTTGGGGCTGCAGCCAGGCGACAGTCTCATCGTTTTCCGGCCACTTTAGTTGGAGTTTACATTTGTCCATTTTGTCTCTGCTCCTAAAGTTTTGTTTTGACCAACACGCGTGACCTGACCCGCGATTATCACTGACTGGCTAGAAACAATTAAAGTGGTTCCAGATCATTCCCGATCAAAGTGCAAAAGAATCGATTCATCAATATGTAATTGCAATAAATTATGCGCAGTGCATTGCTGAATCTATTATTTTACCCACCCCTAGTGATCCATTGTACACAGAATGGTGACGACTAAATTTCAAAGAAAAGCTTTAGTTTAGATCTTTTAATCAAACCTCTCATTGTTCCACTGAATGATGTGACAGTGATGAACATTTTGGTTCATGTTCTGCTTGAAATTGATGTTTTCCATAAAATAAAAAGAAACACAAACTATATGTCACTTATCAGCTGCTAAAATGTTAATACAACACACCTTCAGGATGCAGCTGACCTTTAGCTTTTAAACGAGTGTTGAATAATGTTCGCACCACTCAGCACTGATTACGTTCTGCTGAGTAACTAAATGTTAATCGCTTCTGTTGTGCCATTCTAAAATTAAAAGTATCAACAGGTTTGTCAAATGGGAGTACTCCGGCACAAAGGGACGACTTAGATTTGTCTCATGATTAAAAGGTGGTAAAAGGTCAAAATGGAGTTTATTATTTATGTGAATAAAACCTTGTGGGAAAAGAAGAGCATGTTCGCACTTTCATCTCTGTGTGACCCAGATCATTTTTTTCACATTCTGAAAGCGTTAAATCCTACCAGCTACACCCTTTTTCTGAAGCTTTTACCCGTTCTGCCAAGATGTGTGTTAAGCCATTATCTGTGCGGCGGCGTCACCTGGCTCTTTCCTCCCCTGAAGACAACACGTTGACAAAAGTGCTCATTCACTGGAAATGTCTCCTGGTTTGTGCGCTGGGGCATGGACTTTAAAGATCTGTAGAGATGCTGCTCCATCTCTGTGCCCATTAGGGAGTCTGTCTTGTTGGATTCAAGTGGCATCCTGTATTTTCAGCCAATTGCAGCGAGCTGACCTGGTTTGCTCTCCCGTGGAGAGGAAATGTCAGCTGGAAAAGGTTGGATGGGACTAGACTGACTTTGTTCTGCCTCCTTGATGAATTTATAATAGCTCTATTCATTCTGTCCACAATGGTATTCGTGTTAATTTTTATTCTTTTTCCATGTCATTGTGAATTCAGGACGGCTACGAGCTCATATGAGTTTCTGCATATTTTTACATAGAAAATTATTACCTAAATACCAGTCATTAATGGGTCCCAAAGACCTTATTTTATGCAGGCAAACAGCTCAAACAAGGTTAGACAGGTCCTTAAATTACTGTTACTGTTAAAAATGTTTTTCTTTTTCTATTCTTTCTTTTGAAGCATAAAACTCCCTAAAAACCTGAGTCCTCCTGAAAACATCACGTTGTTTAAATCTGATCTTAGAGCTTTAAAAATCGTGATAGTTTATTTTAAAAATGTATTTAATTTAATCAAGTTTATATGCCTCTCTCCGGATCAATTTCACCCCTGTGAACTGTTTTCTCCTTTTATTGTCTCAACAACTAATAAAGAGGGAGCCGCGGAATTTGTCACACACAATAATTGCTTCTACAAGATGAATTATTTTGCTTATTTCCAGGTTTTTATATCATCATGTCATCGAGGTGACATTTCCCCTCATTCAGTTATTAGATTCCGGGGTCAGAAACTAATCTACTTCCTGTTAACCTCTGGCTCATCGACATGCACTAAACGAAGATGTTTTGTCTTTAAATCAGGTGATTTTGTTATCTTTATGTTAGAGTTTGACTCATGTGACCTCAGGCCTGGCTGCAGATATTTTAAGACCAGCAATCTCAAAGGAACCAAATATTTTGAATATCCTGGTATTGATTGTGTTTCTGCAGCTTTATTAAAGCAGCACAAGAAGAGAAACAAACTGTAAAGACCAAGGAATGTTAGTACCAACAAATGTCTACTTTATGGCTCACAATAAAAAAATAAATTAAATCTATAGATTTATCATTTTTAAAAGACTAGCACTTCTTAAATGTATCAAACGAGGGGCCGCGAGCCAAATGTGGCTCACCACAACAATTTATGTAGTCCTCGAGAGCTTCAAAAATGTATTAATGTCTTTAAAATAGGTTGCTTTAAAGGCAGCATTGATCATAAACTACATCTCCCATAATGCATCCTGATTATTTTACTTGTGATATGACAACATCCCACCACTAGGTGGAGCTGCACAGGATTCAAAAGTAGCTAGCATAATTTGCAGTGTAAAATCTTCATTTCACTACATTTTTGCCGCCTAATTTTCCCAGTTGTACTGGGAAGTGGAATTTTCCCATCAGAAAGTGGGAGAATCAGAATTCAAGATGGTGGCTTATCACCACAACTTACATACATGTTACATGTCAACTTACACATAGAACTTTTCAGTGTTTATTAGAGGATGTGTTAAAACAGTGTTTCTATGCAGGAAATACCATGTAGAGAAACGTGACATTTTGTGTTTAGTCCAAGTTAAACACGAAATGTTAAAGCAGATGATCATGTGGCCCTTCGTGAAAATGAGTTTAACACTTTAGTTTAAAGGAATGTGTGTTTTAAAATAAAATCATCTTATTCTAAAAAAACAGAATTGTAATCATTTTGTCTGAAACTTACACACTTCTCAAGTGCAGCTTTTTGAAAACTTCTTGAAACTAGTAACATTACTTAAATAAACTAAATATAATTTAAATATTTAATTTAAAAAATATGCTTTAGTTAAATTGTGACAAACACTTATCTACATAAAATTGTAGTTTATATTTTATCACAGAGACTCAAGTTTGTTTGCATCAACATCTAAAGGTAAAATTAAAGAGACTAATTAAAACTAAAACATTTAAAAGTAGAAACATATAATAACCTTGAAATAAGAATTGATTCATTTTATGATTTGATGTTTTTTAAATTGCCTCTTATTGATTTATAAACACTTATATCATATTCAGACATCCTTGAGAGATGTTCTCAAACTGTCAAAATAAACAACATAAACACGATTTACTGAATAGCAAGACAAATTTCCTCCAAATAATTGTTTATGACAACGTTTTGATAACGTCAGTCAGATCTCTGCCTCAGAGCAAACAAACAAAAGACTAATGTCCAAAACATCCTGAAGCTATGATTTCTACTGTTAATAATTATTTGCTGTGTGACGAGGAAATGAGGATGTGTCTGTTTGTTTTTCAGCTATAGCTGTAATTTCTTTTTCTGGGTCGGTAATAAAGCAAATACAAAGCAGACGTTAGAGTAAAGATGAATGTGATGAAAATCGTCAAAGTCAACAGGCTACCTGTCCAACCCTGCACCTAGAGGGCCACTATCCTGCATGTCTTAGCTGTTTTCAGCTCTTCAGCATGTTTTTAAGCTCTACAGAAGTCTGTTAAAGTGGCTGTGACATGCACATCCTTCAAATACAAAAAGTAAAAAAAAACATTTTGTTTAAGAAACTTGACCTAATACACAATTTTACACATTTTGTCACATAACTGGCATATTTTCTTTTGACCAGGGCTCCAAGAGAAACAGGAAGTGACATCATAGGGTAACAATTTAAGAAAGAAAACAGCTGTGTCCAAATTCAAAGACTCCGGCTGTGTCCAAAACGAGAGGCTGGGTCCTCCGAAGGACTCGGTCTACCCGGTCGAGGTGGGCTGGGTCCTTGGTAGACAGGGAAGACCGGAAGAAAGTCACTGTGAATTTGGACGGTCTAGCCTTCGGCTTTATTTCCGCCCTTACCCGGCGTATGCCTGGTCGCCTAGCAACTGTGACGACGCTAAACAGATGCAAAATTAGATCGAAATTAGAAAAATATCAATATTATTAAATAATGGACCCGCTGTAGGTGCATGTTTATTTCTCTAAAAAAGATTGTTTTTTTCTGACAAAATTAATATTTAAAAACATGTCTATACAAATGATAAAAGCATCAACAACACAACCACTTGAACATTTTTATTTTTATACCGCCAGATTTTTATTTAAAACGTATTTCTTTCACTAGCTTCATTAGCAATTACTAGCAAAAAAAAAAAACTCCGGATGGCCCCGCAATGCATTATGGGATATGGTGGGCCGAGAAGGATCCATCGGACCCGTCCTTCAATTCTGAGCAAAGGAAGGACGCATTTGTCTGCCGCATCGGAGGAGTCTTCGGTTTTGGACAGCCTCTGTCGCGGCGCTGTGACGTAAGAGGCCGACGAATTCGGCCTTCGGAGTACTCGGTCTCTCGTTTTGGACACAGCCTCCACCGATGCGGCTGACAAATGCGTCCTTCTTTTGCCCTGATTTGAAGGACAGGTTCAATGGATCCTTCTCGACCCACCATATCCCATAATGCATTGCGGGCCGACCAGAGATTTTTTTCTGCTAGTAATGAAGCGAGAGAAAGGACTGAAGTTTTTTTTTTTTAAATCTGGTGATATAAAAATTAAAAGTTTCAGTGATTATGTTGTTAATGCTTTTGTCATTTATTTAGACACGTTTTTAATATTCTTCTTGTCAGAAATCAAACAAGCAAAATAAACATGCACCTACGGCAGGTCCCTTAGTTTTTCAAATATTGCCTTTAAGCTATTTTGTTGTTTTGTGATATTATTAACGCTAATATATTGACATTTTTCTAATTTCAATCTAATTTTTCTTCTGTTTAACATTCTTACAGTTGCCAGGCAACAGGATGTATGCTGGAGTAAGGATAGGAGCCTAGACCGTCCAAATTCACAGCCACTTCGGTCTTTGCAGTCTACCAAGGACTCTGAATTTGGACTCAGCCTTTGTTTATTGAAATTATATTATTTGAATCTTCATCTCTCTGATAGAGACTCAAAATAATCCAAAGACACATCAGATTCTTCTCAGTCTGGGTTGTTAGTTATTTAAGCAGTGCTCTGTTCACATGCAGACCTTTTTCTTTGACATAACTTCCTGTTTCTTCACATGCAAATATCTCATAAGCTGTTCATCTCAGCAGTGTGAAATTTGTTTTGCAATAAGATATTGATGTTATCTTTTCAAAAACACATTCATGTTTATTACAAATATTTGATGTCAGAGACACTTTAATCACTCGCTCATTCAAATCAGGTGAATCTAGAGTTGTCTTTATTTCTAAAAAATAGAAAATAATAGAATATTTGGTGTGGTAACTATTAAAGTTTTACTATAAAGGCTCATCATCCAGGTGAAAAAAAATTTTCAAATGTTTGATATTAGGAAAAAAACATCTTGTCTAAGTCGTGATTTTGAGCATTTACAGTAAAAGTTTCAGATGTAATTTCTATTCATTAAGGTCCTTATATCAGCCGTAAGAACGAGGCCAGTTTTAGCTGCGAGTCTTATCAGCTGATGGACAGATGGAGCACAGCATCTTTCTCAGTGCCAGTTTTTGAGCTTGTTGTAGATGACCCCAATTTACTGTGAAGACAGCATTTACCGAAACGAGGCGAGAAATAAAAAGGTGGTTGACATCGATGCTTGAATCTTTTAATGATGTGATGTTGCAGATGCTTTATGTTCAGTAGAGTAAGAGTAAAAACACACTTTTATACATCATAATGGATCGGCCTTTTTATTATTCCGTCTTTGTAATCATAATAAGTCATGTGGAAAATTGAAACTCTGTCAAACTAATGATTCACAAGAAGCATTTAAATCGTCTTATAAAAATAAAAAAAAAATCATTCAGGACAATGGATTTGAGGATAAATTCTGAGCTCGACTAAAATAAAAAAGAGGCTCTTTAAACTTTGGTTATTGATGTTTCTTTGGAAGTCTGTTTAGGCTAGTCTGTCAATGAAACATAATTTTGGAAGGTATTTTGAGCATGTGAGAAACTTAAGTGGCTACAATTTCTACAAATATAGGTTATTTAAATCCTGTATTTGTGGAAATTATTAGTTATTTCCTAAAATCTTTCAATTATCTTGATGGAAGTTAGTTTTATTTCTGAATTGCTCTTATACGCTACACTACATTGCATCTAATTATACAGTTTAGTGGTTTTTATATGAGAATTATCACTTAATTATATTGAACTCCTGCTCTAGACAAAGAACCTAAGGCTCAGTATAGTTTATTCACTCCCTGAGGAGAGCTTGTATGCTGAAAAATGTCAGTGTTTTATAGCCCTGATGTCACCATGGCTTAGAAATAAAGACATTTTAATCATTTAAAAGGAGAATGTTTCTGACATTTTAAACATTCAGTGTTATTTATATTACTTAGGTCTGAATTAAAGAATGAAAAGACATTTTCCTGAACTCACATGTGTTTGTGTTGTTCTAAAACAGAAATCTGATGTCTTTTATTTTAATTCTAAAGTTGACGTCGTCCAGAACACAAGTCTGAGAAAATGCCAAATTAAAAGTTATCTCTTATGGGGTTTTACTAAATCCTGTCTGCATATGTTTTAATCTTGGTAATTAGACTTTCTGAGCTTGCTGAGTTTTTACAATTACCAGTAATTTAGATGTTGTAGATTTTCCATCTGGCTCTTCATGGCTGAGAAAGAAAAACACAAGTTAGTTAGAAGTTTGTTGGAAAAACAGACATACAAACATATAAACTTCCGTCTCTGCTTTACAAACTTGCTCAGAAGGTGAAAGGGCAGCGATGATTTTGTCCGTATCCATCTCTGTGTGTTTGTCTTTACCGTTAATAAAACATCTCATAAACCAGTGAACGGATTATTAAAATTTGCAACAAGCAACAATTAAGTTGCGTCTAAATTCATCAAACCAAGATGGCCGCCACAATCAAGTGATTTTAGCTGACACAACCCCTCCAGACATTTCTGACACAAAAGCTTCTTTTTGTCCTCTGTAGTCAGGACCGGTAAAATGAGCCGCTACAAAAGTGCAGCTCATAAAATCAGTTGGGTCCGGTCTGGACTCAGAAAAGTTAACAGAACCAGAAATCGCCTCGGGCTGCTTGGCGAGTTGGCAGGCAGAGTGCAGCACCTCATTACCAAGGCCAGAATGTTTTCTACTCAAGATTGTTTTTAACAGCTGGCTGCTTGTTTGAGTAAATTGTCAGAGCTAAATTAGCATCCAGGGGAAAAGAATATAATTTGGTACACTGGTGAACTAAAATCAAAATGCTGAGTCCATTAGCATGTTATTTGGCTCCTGAGTGTGAACCTTCTTGTTGTCAGAAACATTAAGGCAGAGATGAAATCCAGTCCCAAGTCAAGCCTGAGAGCAGATTCCTAAACAAATCTCCACTGAGGACTTTAATCTTTGTTTACCTGTAGCTCAAAGCTCTTGTTTTCAAACTGTGATAGATGAAATAAACAATTATCAGCTTATGGTAATTTATTTCTTGATGGATTGAAAACAAAAACATATTTTTCTTAAAACGTATTCCAGGTGCCTGCTTTTCTTACAGCCCACCTAAAGATGTTAAACTGATCACGTCACTAAATTGGGAAATAATGGAAGTCATTAATCCTGACCCCAACGAGGGTCCGGACGGTGTCGGCTGCTGGTCAGGTGGAGATGTAGGCAAAACAAGAGCAGCATAGATTTCAGAAAAGAGTTGAAGGGATGGTGTAGAGTCACAAACAGGCCAATTTATAGAACAGATTTAAAAATGCGCAACGAAAAATACAGATGTTTTTGCAAGGATTAGTTTAAGGTGTTGCATGAAAATTGTTTTGAATCAAACACTAAAACTGTCACTAAACTAAACAATAAAATACACCCTAACTTTTTCCCACTAGAGTGATTTAAATTAATGACTCGGACGTGTCAGAGTCCAGGTACTCCTGGGGATTTATCATCAAATTAATCGTTATCGGTTAAATGCCACAATTAATGATTCATTTTTTTGTCAATACTGCCAAACCCTAGTCAAGTCCAGGAAAGAGACATGAACAGTATTCTTTTAAAAAAATAATAAACGATCCTGCAGACCCGTTGTTATAGAAATACAAATGATCCATGTTACTTCAAACATCAGGCCAGACTCACCTTTTTTAACGCCTAAAAGTAATTTTGAAGTTTGACAAAATGCCAATAAGAGTCACTGCTTGGTTTGACTTTTTTAGTTTTATTCTAAGATAAGCACACTTACAAATTTAATAATCAGCATCCCCAACAAATGATTTTATTAATCCAATTTATTGGTGTCACTTGGCTTTATGGATTGATATTTAGCATTTTAAATAATTTCTGAGATTTCAAAGCAGTTTGGAAAACAGCAGCTTTACTTGATGTTTTTCACTAATTTACCATGAAGGAAAAGATGTGAGGTGATTTTACACCTAGAAATAAGTGTAAAAGCAAGTTTCCAAGTGTGTTAAGAGTCGTTTGACATGGAAATATGAAGAGCAAACATCACACCTAAGTGCTTCTGTACTGTATTTCTGCTGCCTGGAGAGGAATATGTACACAACAGAACAATCTAAAATGCACATAAATCCTCTCCTCACAGTTCCTGGACCAGGAAGAGGAAGAAAACCTCTTTATGTCACCACCTACCATGCATTTGCATTTGCTCTCCAGCTGATAACACCCACCAGCCTCAACATGAAACTCCTACATTGAGTCACTCATCAATTATACATGAATCACTTTTGTGCTGTCTGAATTGAACATCTTCTTTCTTGGCTGTTTTGATTCATTAAAACCAGTGTGCAGCGCTGCTTGACAGTCAGGGCTCCGTAATTTCAGTTTGTTTATTCAGAAGTGAACGGATGCTTAATAAATTTTGTTTTATTGGCTCGCCTCATAATGACCTAATTTTGCAGAATGTGACAGCGCGGAGCCTAAACAAATTAACTGAGGAGAGACAAGCTGGGGATCCATCACAGAATAACTTAATGTTTTTAGTGAGAAACTGGTCTAATTGTTCACTAAGTTGCTGATGCTGTGAGGTTTGTTCGATACAACACCTGACTCAGTGATGAAGTAATTCTGCAGCGCTGTCAGTCACTGTTAGCCTTTACGCCACAACCTCCAGAGCACCAGTAAATGGAGGAGGCCGGTCATGCACGGCGTTGACGTTAATCGGGTTTGATGGCTCTTTGGAAATGTTGTTACTCATTGTGTGTAAGTGTGCTATTTCTGAGTGTTTGTTTTTGCTCCAGAATGTCCAGACCACTTCGTGCTCTGCCAGCCATTAAGCGCCAGGCAGAAGTGATGATTGTGTCGTGAAAAGATCTTTGATTAGTCTTTAAATTGAAGGATGAGCGCACCTCGCTTCAAAACACACGCTCAGATTTATTCAGTCTAAACTGTCAATGCTCGCGTACCGCTGTTATTTTATTTTATGTTGCGTGACTCTTGACAAGGTTTTTATCACCACAAAACACAACAGAAGAGTCGTGATGTTGTTGTCCAAGTCAGTGTTTTTGTTTTAAAAAACATAAAAATGGTTATACAAAAGTTTTACAGATATTGAACTAAATTTTGGTGTGGTAGGAGTTCTCCAGCAGACAATCCAACAGCTAACAGATTAGCTATTTGGAGTCGACTCTCGCTATGTCCAAATTCAGGAGGGGCCACCTTTGAAGAACCTGGCCTACCCGGTCTACGTGGACCAGGTCCTTTGTTGACTGTGAAGGCCTAAAGAAAGTGGCTGTGAATTTGGATGGTCTAGCCTTCAGCTTTATTCCCACCCACGGTGTATGTCCTGGATGGAAATGATCAAATATAAACTATTAATATTTTAAAAGAACAAAATTAGCTTGGAGACGATGCATGAAGAACTAAAGAACCTGCCTTACGAGCTTGTATACGAAGATTTCTGACAAGAACAATAATAATAATAATATTAAACCTTTATGAAAATGACAAACCTGAACAACACAACTACTCTAAACTTTTAATTATTGTACCACCAGATTTTTTTTATTGAAAACTATATTAATGTTTCGCGCCATCTCTTGCTTCATCCGCCACTACAAGCAAAACACAAAAAATCTCTGGTCGACCCACAATGTATCTTGGGACAGGGCGGGCCGAGGATACACCGGACCCGTCCCTCAAATTGAGGCGAAAGGAAGACATGTTTGTGGGCCACAATTGGAGGAGCTTTCAAACTTGGACAGCCTTCTGTGCTTCGCTGTGATTCAAGCAGCCTGAAAATTTGGCCTTCGAAGGATGCAGCTCCTGAATTTGGATTCCATCTCTGTCTGACTGTTAGCAAAATATGTCATGAACACCTTAACATGTTTTAACAAAAAAATCAGATAATAAATATTGGACATACATCTATAACTGACTGTGTTTTGGAGTCAAACCAATTAAAGTTGAACTCTAAAAACACAAATAGTTCTTAATGACTTATTGTTTTTACTAATTTTATAATAAATATAAACGCACTTTTGAAATGCTAACATTGATAACATATTGCATAGAAAAATTCACACCACAGACATGAACATTTGTTGAGACATTCATATGTAAAACAGGAAGTGATGTCAAAGGTGAATGTCTGAATGTAAACAGAGCTGTTACAATGGCTGACAAAACAGACAGTCAAGAAGAATAGAATATTTGTTTAGATTATTTTTAATTACTATCAAAGATGAAGAAGTTGGAGTTCATATGTTTCAGTAATCAAAGACCAAGGACTTCTTTTTCTTAAAAAGTTCCTCTTTGATGTCACTTCCCTTTTCACTTTGGCTGAGCCAAGTTTAAAAGAAAATATACCAGTTATGTGACAAAATTGGTAAAATTGTACGTTTTATGTCAATTTTCTTATATATAAAGATGTTTATTTTGTTTTTGTATTTGAAGGATACAAACATCACAGGCCCTTTAATCTGTTTTTATACTCCACAAGACCTGAAGAATTCTCCTCTTGTTGACTTCGTCTTATAACCACTCCTGTATAGCTTGATTTATAGTAGCGTCTGTTAACTAGCGTAGAATAAAAAGCCTGTTTTTAAGGATGTGGAGTATCTGTCCATCTTGGGATTCTACCTGGCAGTAATGCTGTTCTTTATTAATCATCTAGTCCTAGTGTAGCTCATTTCTCTGCTACTCATATTTCCATTTCCATCCAAAACACATTAAATACACATCACTAACCCATCGTACAACACTGGTTTGACACCTCATTACCATGAATATGGCTGCTGTAATTTATTGTGTGGCTCAATCATACACATGCTGTGCTACTACAGAAGAAAATCACTAAAGCACTAAATATGTATGAGTGAATAAATTCTACTAAACTGGCATTTACCTTCTTATAGTAATCTTTGTGAAAAACTGTCTTGTAGCAGACAGAGTGGGAATATCTTAAACCGCAGAGGGACTTTAGTCTTTTTGTCTAAAATTAGTACAAAAGTTAGTTGGACAATTCTCTACAGCTAATTTGTTTTATAGCTAGAGTTAAACAAAATTACACTAACAGAAACACTGCCCTAAAAATATGAGAAAACATAACCAAAGTATGGATTAAAACCTGCAACTGTTCTGCAGATAAATCCCTCTGCTACCATTTATCAAGTCTGAGTGCACACTTTTGTAAATCCCTCTTAAGCCCATAGTTTATTTACAGCTTGTAATCCTGTGAACACTAAGTACCTGTACTTCAACATGGAAGGAAATCTTAAGACACGGAACATGAAAGCTTAACAGGGAGTTTAAATAACACAAAGTGCAGCAAGACACAAAAGAGTCAAAACTCAGCTGTTTTTAGTAGCTGAAAAGTGAGAAATCAGCAAAAAGAAAGGTAAAGGCCAAACTGGACCACAGACCACACTTTCATGGTCCAGTTACACCCCCTTAAATCTCCTTCTTTATTACAGCCAGTTATATCCCGTAAAGCCGTTCTGTTCCCAGCTCAAAACACAAGAAATCAAAGTGGAAAAGATTATTCATTAAAGTTTTCATAGTACCTACCAATCAGCGTGAAACGCTGAGATCTGTCTAAACGATAGTAAAATGTTGGAAATGAAATTGAACTTTAAATAAAAGTTCTGCAGATAGTCTGAGCAGTACTCACCCTGAAGGGCACTAAAACTCATAAAAAAACACATTTGGATTCTCAAAACTACTTAGAGGGACTGTAGAGTTTTAATATAGTTTATAATAAACTAAAGCTAAAGATTAAAGCTTAGATAAACATTTATCTAGTTTTTACAATAACTTTTGTTACATCTAAACATCTTTAAACAAGTCCAAACATGTATTGTTTTATTTTTAAAATGGAAATCGAATCAGATTAATTCATTTCATTCATCTACAATTTTTGCTTCTACCTGTATAATATGTAAGTCAGTTTTTCATCTTACCAGATCCAAACCAAAATGATTAGTTTGATGTTTAAATGTTATATTAACAAAATATAGATTTTTAAACACCTAATAAAACTTGACATTTGTGTTTTACTTGTTTATAAAAGCTTCAAAAGTTCAACAAGATGTTTGTTTATATTCAAACAACCATTAAACCATTACTGTATCTGACTTTAAGCGCTAGCAAATTGCACATAATTTGGTTTTTTAATGCAGTGCCACCTGAAGGAATGAATGGTCATGGGCAGATATTTTGGACTGTAGATGATGAAATCCTTAAATTCCTTGCAATTTGTATGTTTAGAAATGTTTTGAAACTATTTGCTCATGAAGTTGTTCACAAAGTGGTGAACCTAACCCCATCCTTGCTTATGAACGACTGAGCCTTTCGTGGATGCTCCCTTTATATACCCAATCATGACACACACCTGTTTCCATTTAACCTGTTCACCTGTAGAATGCTCCAAACAGGTGTTTTTTCAGTAACTTTCCTGAGCTTCTGTTGCCCCCTCCTAGCTTTTTGTGGAGGTGTTGCATCAAATTCAAAATTAGCAATACTTAACGAAAAATACTGTATTGTTAGTTTATATGGTCCAAATGTTGATGACGCCTCTTTTTTTCACGATTTATTTTTTGCACTTTCTAACCACCTGGATTGCTCACTGATTCTTGGAGGCGACTTCAACTTCGCCATCAATGAAAAAATAGACAGGATGAATGCAGCAGGAACTCAGCGCAGTTGGAATTCTATACAGATAGTGAAACAGTACATGAATGATTATGGTCTGTGTGATGCATGGCGTTCTTTTCACCCCAACAGCAAGGAATATACCTTCTTC
>JARVJO010000096.1:19684002-19696955 GCA_031762555.1 Cynodonichthys magdalenae
TGTCTGAAATTGTCTGAAATAAATTTCATTCATTCATTCATTCATTCATTCATTCATTCATTCATTCATTCATTCAATTAACTTCTCAGCTGTTTTTATTATGTTAAAGTTTTTAATTAACACATAGCTCCATGATTTCACAAAAGATAAGTTTTTCTGACCTTTTAGATCCTGTGAATTTAGCTGATGTTATTACTAAACATTTTTTTAATATTTAACAGAGTCCCTACATGCTTCTGTAGACATTAAGGCTGCATGTTATTGGATAAAACTGACTGATTTTTCACTACAAATTTTACCAAAAGTTACAGAAAACAACTTGTTTACTCTAAAGTCTACAAGTTCAACAAGGCTGCCACAGCTACAGCCCAAAGAATGGTTATAACTAAGTCAGATTTACAGATATTAAACTAAAGTTTGATGTGGTTGTAGCTGAAAGTCATCCTCAACACAGACTCTGAGCACTAACACGTTTAACAATATTTCCAAATATCACCCTAGAAGTTATAACTCTGTCCCTTCCCATTCAGTGAAGCCATTTTTCTAACCACTGTTCACTTTACACTCTTCCACACTTTTATCACCAAGTGCAATAAGTGAATAAATAGGGTGAGGATAAGTAACTCACATTTTACTTGCAATCTAACACAAAGTTTACTTGATGCAAGCATTTTTTGTCTGTGCCATGGACCGGTGGATCTGTCAGGAGAGAGAAAAAGCAGATTGCAGAACTGTGTTTGTAGTTCTCAGATACCTGGAGTGACACAGCTAGAGTCTGGATGGGAAACTAACGGAGCAGGAAATTAATTAGGTCATAAACTGAACATGTGAACGGGTCCGACAGCTCGCTGCCAGCTTCACTATCCGCATCTCTCACCCAGCTGTTATTTGAATCTGTCATGGCTGTTCTCTGCCTGTGATTGGATGACTCACCATTGTTTTTAAATAGATGCTCCACTATTGGTGTTACTTCGGTTTATTCAACATTTTCTTTCTCTTGCTGGACTTCCCATGTGTCTTTTGCGGTCACAAGTCTTTGTAAGTGACATCTGCTGAATGGACCAGAGGAGGTGGGTTTTTCAAACAGCTATAGTCTATATCACATCTATTATGTTATGGCTCTCACACAGAAATTGGTTTCAACAGGCAGGGGCTTTGGTGAGATGAAAATCCCACCCAGGGGAGCTGACATGTTTGGGTTTGATGGAACAGGTTTTTGTTTAAAACGTCATCCGAGACTTTGTTTTTCTTTTATGTGATAAATCAGTCTTGAGGATTGTTCATCCTTCTCTGCAGCACATCTTACTATTTTAAAAATAGCTAAAATTGACTACTAGTGTTAAATAATGCATAAAACCCAATCATTTTCATCATTCTGGGCTTCAGGATGGTTATTTAAGAGCTTTCTCAAGGATATAAATAAAAAAATATATAATTCTGTCTCATCAAATAGGCCTACTTTATATTGTATAAACTCCTGACTGAGAATAAAGGGAAACATGATATAGACCTGTTACAATAACAAATTTTGCTGGACGATAAATTGTCCCCAAAATTATTGTGTTAAACAATAATATCGTTTGGAGACCATTTTAACCAGATATAATAATTTCTACCTCCCTTACCCCCACTTTCGAAACTTCTGGAAGTTTAATAAATTTACGTGCGGTTTACACCTGACCTGGACCGGATATTGTGGAAACAACACAGAACAAATACTGAAGTTGTGATGTCACTACACAACACCTCTATCAACACAATTTATTCTTCATGTGTCTTCCTCTGGTTTCATAAAATAATTTCAGTCACCCACATGCTGCTTGTGAAGTTTATGTAACTTTACAAAACTCATGTAGTGTAAAAAAATAAAAAAATAAATCCTTGGTAAACCCAAGTTTCATCACGGTGTGCTGAGGCGTGTCAGAAAACCGATGGCGCTCCTCTGGCTAAACGCCTGTTGACGAGTCTCTCATTCTACAGAGGTTAGAGACCATGCACCTGGAAAATACCTGACGCCAGAATTCACTCCTCCCTTCACTGAGGAGTAGAAAAGAGGGAGACATGAAGAAAACAAACAAGCAGGCAAAGGAAAATTATCAACCTCATTTTAATTTATTGTGCAATTAATTGATGTATTGCTTATCGCAGCCGGCCTAACAGGATGAAAATGTATTCAGTACGGTCACCATGGTAACTACATGTCTGCGTCTGTCACTCCCTGACAGCAAACCAAAGACAGGCTGACAAGTGTGAACAGTCTAAAAGTTGGATCTTATAAAGAAGACCCTGATGGTTACAGGAATTATGTTTCTACAGTATTTGATGCAGATAATAATACAAGATAGTTTTATTTATTTATTTTTTTTACAGAGTAGTAATACAGACTTCAATGTTTTTTTTTTATTGGCACACTTACTGACCCTGTTTGTTGTTTCTCCACCTGATCTCTGAGATCTGATAAATAAATAATCCTTTTAGGCAAATAACTTAAAAATGATAGGCCTCCAAAACAACCAGCAAACTCTAAACCTGTTTCTGTCACTTCAATCTAGAGGAATAACTTGAGCTCATCTTTAATTCATGGGAGCATTTGCACTGCTGAGCCGGGGGAATCTTCTTCTTGCACCCTGCAATAAAAACAGATTCCCAGAAGGGTCAACATTTTCCTGAGGGAACAGCTGGACAACGGCTTCCCCTTCAATCTCATCCTCGCTTCAAAATTCGGCTTTTCCTCCCTCTCCCTGGGAAGCACCCGCTCCTCGAGTGTGAAGAGATTAAATGTTTATCATCACAGAAGCTGCATGAAGATTAGAAACCTGAAAATGTGAAGAAACAATTAAACTCTCACATAAAGGAGATAAACACCTTTTTATAAAACTTCAACTTATGCTACCGTTTAGACTGAAGCTACTGTCAACTTCAGGACAAATTCACTTGAGTCTATTTATTCTGAAGAGAAAAACTTTGACCTGCTGCACTACTTTAATTTAAGATCAAGGAGTGCAGACTTTCTGGAGGTATTTTGTTTGACGGTGTTCACAGCGTACGAAAATGATTTCCACCTTCAGCTACATTGCTGCTGGCGTTCCTGCTGTGAACTGTGATTCAAAAAAGTTTGCTGTTCAGAAACTACCTGCTGCTTGATAAGCTGTTGCATGAGGAAGGATGGAAAGTTATTTCTCTGCTAAAATTTTGAACCAGTGTGTCAAATTCACCACACTGCAAAGAGATGAAGAAACAGCACAGATTTTATCCATATTTAGTATTTTTTAATGGTTAGTTAAGTTTGTGTAAGCCTGAAATACTTTAGGAGATTTAAAATACTGTTTGGGGACACAATCTCCTCTAAAATCTTTTATTATTTATCATTTAATGATAAATTAAGTCCTGACTTTGGATCAGTGGACCAGATCTTTACCTGCTCTCCAGTCTGTTTTGTGGATCTTTTGTTTTCTCTAAGACATTCTGCATGGGACGCTGCGGCCATTTTTCAAGGCTATCTGGTCATTTTTTAACCAAAGAGCTGTGTCCCATTCCTGGTGTTCATAGTCAGGATCTCAGTCGTGGAGAGGAGGGTGTCAGGATTGGGACTTCAGCGTCTCATCTCTTCTTTTTGCAGATGATGTGGTTTTATAAGCGTCTTGACCCTCAACGGACATTGGGGCAGTTCATAGCTGAGTGTGAAGTAGGGCTGCAACTAATGACCATTTTGATCGTCAACTAATCTGTGATTAATTTTTTTGATTAGTCGATTAGGCAACAGTTATTTTTGCCGCAACATCCATCTAACCTACCTATGAGTGCACCTTCTGTTCCAGCTCCAGAATGTGGCAGTCCAAAAGTTGCAAGGCTCCATCACCATCAAGAAAACAGGAGAAGACCAGAGAGGATGGAATATAACTATAATTCAGTGATTTAATAGGAAGGGTTAGCATAACTGATGGCTCTTCTTCCAACAAACACTGTTTTCTGATGGTAAACTAATTAAACTTATAGACAGTTGTCTACAGCACCAAGTGATCTGTCACTGACAATAAGATTTATGATTTATCAACCTGACGAACAAGCTAACTTTATAAAACTTCCCATCTCTAGAGGATGGCTGCAGCGTGTTAGCGTCTCATGATGTCATCATGTTTTTGCTGCTGCTGTGCTGCTATGGTATGACAGAGTCTGCATTTTACTTTTTTGGTTGATTTTCAGTAAAATGTAGCCAACTTTGTAAGGTTGAAGTGTTGTTTTTTTTTCTCTTTGACCCTATCGTCTTTCTGTTCCGCCATTATTGTAGCTCTTTGTTTTGCCCGCGGCTTCTTCTGTGGTTTGCAGAGCGGCACGCCACGTTCTTCTTTCTTTGTGAACAAACCAACCGTAGACAATAGAATTGCAGTTACAAATGAACATTTATGAGGGTTAATAATAAGATGGGTCAATTGACGTTGATCATGTTGACTAATCGTTGCAGCCCTAGTGTGAAGTAGCTGGGAGGGGTGTCGGTTTCTCTGAGTCTGAGGAGCAAAGCACTGGATTTACCAGTCGGACGAGTTTTCAACTCTAACCTGTGATCAGAGCGATAATGTGAGGAGGATCTGGGGGTAACTTGGCAGTTGGTGGTGGTTTAAGGATCTCATTAGGATTCCTCCTTTTGGAGGTTACATGGCAAAAATACCCAGTGTAATAAAATGAAGTCACTTTGAGAATGTTTCTTACAAATCAGGGTAATCTACAGCCAATATGAGTTTAATCAAACACGATTCACTACATATTTGTGTTATGTCATTTCTCTTTAGGATAAAGTATTTTGAATTGAATCGAATCGAATTAACTTCAGCCAATAAGTATTTTTTTAAATCAAATTTGCTTCTAAACAAAAAATATTAAGATTTTGAAACTTTTATATGTTTTAGATAAGTTGTTAAGTTCATAAGAAAAATCAAACATTTAATTGACCCTAACACGCTCAAATAAAAGAAGTAAAGGCAGATTTGGAATCCTCATCAAATTCCTTTTCCAATGACACAAGGTTTGTAAAAATATATCCAGTGGTTCCAGAGGTAATTCTGGGTGATTATAAGCAGACGTGTCCGTTTTTGCAGAAAAACTAATAATGTTGGGGCCCATATCTCTGGAACCACTGGTCCTATTGACCTAAAGTTTACTGTACTGTGCTGTAGGATCACAACAAACAAATATACTAAGTTTAATAAAAATCTGAGATGGTTAGTGTAAGATTTCCCCTTACTGTGAGTGATTTGACATGGAATACGACCCCTGTCTGGCCTGGGAGTACCACTGGTTCACTAGGAGGAACTTTGAAAGCTGGGTTCAGGAGGAGCAGTAGGGCTTTCATCTTGGCTTTGGGACAGTGGGTCAGATCTATGCAGTCCTACTCTCCAATCTGTTTTGATTGAATGTTTTAATTGAAGTAGACACATACAGTTGGTAGAATAATAATTAACATCACTGGTTGATGTAAATCAAAGAAAAACCTTATGATACAGTTACATTACTGAGGTTATCTTTGAAAACTTTGCTATCCTTTAACCTGAAAGTAAAATGTATAAACTACTAGGGTTGAGCCGGATACTCGTTTCAGACGAGTATCCGTTACGGATACAGCAATTTTGACGAGTACGAGCATGATACNNNNACACTGCATGACATTGTAATGCTGTTTTATTATTTTCATTTGTTTAATAAATACACTGGCGTGATACAACTTAGTACGTGTTTGATTACTTTTTGAGATATGTTTATTTTGGACTTGTAGCCCCCCCTGGAAAAAAATCCACCAGCCGCCACTGCTGACGGTCTTCACGCTCTGTGATTGGCCAGTCACACAGAGCGCCCACCCCTCCTTACACTGACAGGTCTCTGCAGCGGGAGCTGTCCCCTCGCTCTCAACTCACACAGGCAGACAGCTGATCTCTCTGCTCACGTTTGCTGTTCAGCTTGTCTCTATTTCGGTTTGTATGATGTTTAAAGTTACTTGGTGAACTTGTTTTGTATTAAGCGTGGTTTATTTGACAAGATAGAGCTGAAAACGGCTCATGTCGCATCAGTCATTTCCTCAACTCCAGTCGGTTTTTTTTGTCACTGTCTGCTTTCTCTGAGTTTGGCTGGTGATATAAAATCAGTTGGAACACAGTGCTTTTGAGAAGAATACAGTGAACAAGGCTGACATATTTCTGTTTACCATCACTGGATGTTTGCATGAATCACCAAGTTACACAGATCATTAAAAATAAAGTTTTACAGACCAGTTACACACATAAAGCTGAACAGAACAGCCTCTCTTCCTCTCACAAATGCACACACACACATTTTCAACATTGTTTAACTTTGTGTGGAAAAAATGCGAAGAATGTAAAAACAAAGTAATTAACAGACAAAAAAAAGTTAGTTTGATCATAAAATTTTAAAAATAAATAAAAAAGGAAGTTGTATGACAACTCTTGTTCATGCATACTTTAGTAGTTCATAATTTCCTACTGCATGAGTTGTATTCATTCACTTAAAGTTTTTTATAAACTCAGCACATGAATAATTTTATTAGTAAATAGTTTTATTTATTTTTGTGATCAAAAACATTGATTTGAATCTCATTTTTGAGGCTGTTCTGTAAATAGCATTTAAACAAACAATACATATAGCAACTTCTGATCAATCCATATCATTTTCAGACTTAATAATTTACAGATTACAGCCCCGCCAACTTCCGGTTAAACCACGCCCACTTCCGGTTTAGGCTCCACCCGTTCCGAGTACAGATACAGATACAGATAATTTGGATGGTTAAACAGATACAGATACAGATAGTGGTGTACTCGCTCATCCCTATAAACTACTTGGTTCTAGTACTTGGGTTAAGCAGCCTCACACAAATAACAGAGCTTTGTCTGACTTGTCTGGCAATGCATCTTGCTCTGTTTGTCATCTAAATACAGACTGTAGCTACAAGTAAAGAAAATGGATCGCTTCATTTTAGATTGACGTAAACTCCTCTGGCTAAATTACTTTTTTGCATATTTCAAATCAGTCTCATAATTCCTGCATCAATTAAACTTTACCAACAATAACTAGTCAGTGTGTGAATAAATAGCATCAGTTTTGGGTAAAGCTTCCATTTGAATAAAATTAAATGAGCTGACATTTGCTCACAATTTTCAATTTGACAATAGCCTGCAGCTACTTCCATCTGAAACTTCTGTGTTTGAAACCTCTACTGTAAGCTCTGTGGCTACATCCTGTTACTTTAAAGAGCTAAAACCCACATAGTTAATTTAAAATAAAGAACATGAATAATTCCTGGTGGATTATCACTCTTACGCTCTGGTCTGTTTTCTCTCTTGCTTCACCTCAGCACCCTCATCTGGCCTGGCTTGGCGTGAGGCTGAGTGTTGCTGTTTCAGCATCAGATCCTCTGACTAACCTAGTTTTCCTCCTCTTTCATTATGCAGCAGAAAGTCTTCACAAGTGTCTGCTCTGGAGTACACAATCAATCTTTTACAAGTCGCAGAGAGGAAAAGTTAGCTCAAGTCAGACAACTTTCCAGCACCTTGAACTTTTATTTATTTATTTATTGGAATAGATATTGACACTGTTTTATTTATTCCTCAAGACTTTGGTCAACATGTAACGGTATTGTTTTACACATCATTAAAATGACAGTTTGTGTATTTTCTCCTCTAAATCTGTGAAACAGTGCTTCTCAGCGCTCAGCGTCCTGAAGGTTATACACAGAACATCTGACTAATGGTCCGGCTCTCTCTACATGCCCATGCTAATCACTTCTCTGATTGATTGTGCTGCTCTGTAGCACTAATGGCATCATTAGCTGGAACTGTTGTGGCAGACTTAGCTCTGAGCTCTCTATTCCCTCGCCGAGATTTTCTTTATCCTTTTCTTTATTATTTGGAACAGAGATCGGGACAGGTTCATTTTCATTCTAATCACCTTTGAGTCGCAGTAAAGACGAAACGAAACATAAGCCACAGAAAGGGAGCGGAGGGTGTTCATTAGCTCCCACTGTGTTCGCCTCGCCCATTTCTGTGGGTCAAGCCGGAGCTCCTGTTACCATGGGAACCACATGACAAACCCTGTGATAAAAGACATGACAACGCTACGACGGTAAACACAAGCCTTGATGTGTCATCAAAGAGGGAACAAACCCTTGGAGGTTGACTGTAAAGCCCCAAAATCTGAATTTAAAGTCTTCATCTATTGAAACCGCTACACCCATAAATATATATTTTGAGTTCTTTAGATATAAGAGTGGTTCAAAATGGCCTTTTTTAAAAATGATTCTATCCAGCAGAGCCGAACGCTACCTCTGAAGTGGAAATCAGAGCGATGTCTCACATGAAGAATCAGCGCTTTGAGCTAACAGGATCAACAGGCTGAACTTTGCTGACATTTGCTGAGTCACAGTCTGACACACAAGCTGCTGTGAGGATGGAGAGAGTGCTCTCTGCAGCTTGTTAGTCCCTCCAAAGAAAACACAAAGGTTAAAAGATATTTGTTTTGGAATGTAAATTGATTTAATTTCATCTGAATTAAACGATGTCAAGATAAACATCATTTAAAGTTATAAACAAGATAATGTAAGTAAACACAATTTTAAATCTCAATTGTTCCCATCAGCTTTGACAATTAAACTGTTGGAAACTTAAGCAGTGTGTGAGGGATGACAAATACTTTACGAATCCAGAGGAAGACAATAAGAGAATAAATCACACTGGTTTGGATAAAAGTGGGAATTAATTTTACAAGTTCTGGTCCAGAAAAAAAATTTGTTATCGTGACAGTTCTAATGTTAGTGATGACAAAAGGAATCCAACACCAAAGCTGATGCGATCAGGAAATAATCTGCAATTGTTTTACCAAGGTGATGTAGCAACCAGCAGAAATCAGCAGCTTTATCACAATACATCGATTTATTTGGATGACGTTACGATGTTTCTTCATATCAAAATCAGTCATGATACGATTACAATTCACAAGTCTGCATCAATATGATGCGTTACTATATACACATCCAACACAATCATTTAGTAAATGATTGTTAGATTGGCATATGATGACGATATGGATCGATGTTTTCATTTTGCCTTGATGTAATTGAATCTTGAAATCGTTGAATTGATATATCGTTAAACTCTCAGTGGTTAGAGCTTCCACCTCACAGCAAGAAAACATTTTTTTATCTCTTTCAACAGACCAAAAACACGCATGTTAGAACATAAACTTCCTTTTCTTTTTCACCAAACCCATGTAGAATGAGGCGCACTGGATTAAGATTTGCAGCAGGGCGTTCGGACGTCCAGTGTGAGCTGCAGAGTCCAGGGATGTGTGAGCAGAGTGCAGCTGGAACGCTGCCGAACTGTCAGACAGTGTTTAGGTGGTGTCAGCTGGGAACGCCTATTAGAGTAACCAGAGCTGATGTTATCATCTCAGAGATGGGAATTCAGCTGCGTAAACAACTTTGTAACTTGGAAAGTAACGTGTTCTTTATGTCAAGGATTTCCTAGGTGGCTAAAGTTGTCTTTAAAATTTGTTATTGTGATTTTCTAAACTAACAAATGATTATTTTGAACCTAAAATGTATGAAAGTAACCAGTTCTGTTCTTGTTTGAGGAATACTTTGCTATTTTTGGATATTCCTAATGAAAACAAAATGATTTCTGACTGCCTGCACCAAAAAAGGACAATAGTGTTTTTGCCTGTTTGTGTGCATTTGTGTTTGTTAGCAAAATATTGTGTGAATCACTGAACAAATTTGAATGAAACTTGGACAGGATGCACACATACATCCAATTTATGTTTAGAGTCGATCCAATTCAAGATGGCCAACATATGAAATATTCCAAATGTATTGAAACGATTGAAGTTCAAATTAATTCTTGAAGTAACTAAACTTTATTTTGTAGCTAAAGCTCCAAACCAGGGGTCACCAATGTGGTGCTCGCTGGGACCTTTAATATTTAAACTAATGCTTCTTCTTCTCTGTTAGTGACTCAAAATAATCTAAACAAACATCAGATTCGTCTCTACAGTCTGTGATGTTAGTTATTGTACCAATGGACTATTTCACAAATACCATTTAGCGCCACCTACTGGAAGCGGCGCGCCATGGTTTGTGGGATTTTTTGGGGCAAACAAAAGAAAAGTAAACGATTGAACAGGTTCTCAAAGTTTAAAGTTTGGATTGTTGTTTTAAAATGTTTCTTTTGGTTTGTGAGGTACCAACTTCTAATCAGAAAAAGGGAGAACTTGTCCAGAACTTTTACGTTGCTCAAATGTTGTGATTAATGCCTAAATAGTAATCTGAAGATGCAAAATAGAGGTAAGGTTATACTGTTACAATACAATAATTTCACTTTTAATAAAATGTAATATTTACTACAGTATCTCACAATAATAAATCCATTGCTAGAGAAAATCCCAGTATACAGTGATCATATTAACAGCATCATGAGCAGTGGGGCTGGGTCATAAACATGTAATCTACACATAATCTTAAGGCAGGCCAACCTATGATTTAGTAAATGTTGAGTATAAAACATCCTTTTTCTTGGCTACACATCAAATTCAGCATAAATATTAATTCAAATTATGTTTTTGTTTTAACAGTGATAAATGCAGTTGTTAATGTGATCTGTAGCCTTCTGCATGGTGTATATTGTTTTTAATAAATAAACCATAGACTAATATATAGAGGTGTTCAGATTTTAAGATAGTCCATAGCTATAATTTTAATATTAAGTGGTCAAAATGATTTGCAGTCAGGAAATACGATACGCAGCCCAGATTGCTTTAAACCACATCAACAGGTCTACTAGACCTGGCGGCGACAGTCTCATGTTTTCTTTATTCAGTTTTCTAACTTGTTTTCATGTATCTGTGATCATTGTTGCACATACATACAAGTATTTTCAGTCATTTAATTGAGTTGCATTTTCAAGTTTCCCCTTCAGGAATTCTTGAAGTTTTATTGTTAAGTTAACATCCAGAAAGGAACTGTTTGAGCTGCAGTTGGATAAATCTTTCTTCACCTGCTGTTATCGGGATAAATCTTGAATTAAATACATATGCATGACAGTTTGCAGTGGTTTCTTGTTAACTCAGTGGAGAAGCCTACCCTCTGTGTGTGACAGATAAATTACAGCTTCTCTCTACATTGCAAACTGTTCGCTTTTACCTACAGAGGCGTTTTTTTCTTCTTGTAATTTCTTTTTTGATGCACATCACCTCCTGTCTTGATAGAACTGACATTTTGTGCTGTAAAAAAGTAAACTGAGCTCCACAGGCTGCTTCTGTGTATGACTATCTATGCATATGTGTAAAAACCTTATCACATGAAGAATTAATCACATTTATAAATGTTGTTTTTCTGTTTTGCGTAAAATGTATAAAATAATGCATCTGGTAAAGTTTAGAGGTTTTTACTGGACCATGATCATCACAACATGATTTCAGTTTGGCATAAAATGTGACAGATGAGATGCACCTAGGTTTTTGCATTTGTGGCGACAAAGCAGCGTTGACCCCACAAGGTCAAGCTGAAGATGAATGTAGATTGTAAAACCAACAAAAACTGCTAGCTGCACTTATTGTTGGTTTATTTTAAAAAGTCCTCCACGAGTGGCCAGTAATGGTTGCAGCAGATAAGTGTCTGGTCGAGATTTAATGTTCAGCGTGTTCAACATGACACTTATGGATTACCAGAACAGCTGCAACCATAAACCAAGGACGCCATCATCTACTGGAGGAAAATGCTGCGGGACAGTTTCGCTTGCATCAGCAGCACCAAAGAGATTCTTTATGTTAATGCAAAGCCAGCAGCGGGTTTAAGGTTAAATATTGAGGAGAAAATGAAACAATGCTGATGAGCACTGCGGCATTCTCCGCCTGTATGTACTGTTCAGAACGCTGATGAATCCGCCCATGGGTAATTTGTTAATGTTAGCAGCGTTCTGGTCACAAAGGCTGACTGAGCTCAACATGTTATTATCTGCAGCAGCGACTCGGAGATGATGGACAAGCCCCAACAGAGCCTCCACTGTCAGACTACAGAGGCTTCTCATCGTGGCTTTATGAACCCGTGAGCAGCTCTCATTATTCATTTGACTTTAGTCCTTATTACAGATGGCTTGCACTGTATTAATACTGAGAGGCTGACTCTTCTCTGCGGTCTTCAGCCACTTCAGTGATTTTAGTTTCAAAACATACAGCTTGGTCTGGCAACAGCTCCTGTGACTTTTGGCTTTAGTAACTTCACACATTTTCAAATATTTATATTTTCATATTTAACATTTTTGTTTCTTTGAAAGATAATTATACATTGTTGTAATTTTAGTTTTTAAGTCATTGTTTAGATAATTTGAGCTTTAGCTACTGTTGTGGTTGTGTACTGATGTGTAGATTTTGTTGTGATGATTTTTTTCCATGGCTTTGCTAATATAGCTAGTATCTGCGGTTTTGTTAGTTTCAGCTTTTAACTACTGTTTTAATGGTTTTATTGTTTAGCATCTGTTCTACTATATGAACATTTTAGCTATGATTTTGTTAATTCTAGTTTTAGCTACTGTTTTGCTCATCTTATTTATTCACTATGGTTTTGACAAATGTAGCATTTAGCTAATGTAGCAATGATTTAAATATTTTAGCTACTGTTTTGCTAACTTTAACTTTTAACCACACTTTGCTGGTTGTATTGTGTAGCTAAGCTCTGGTCTATTTAAATTTTAGCAATAGTTTTGCTACATTTAGTTTATAACTATTGTTTCCTGGTTTTAAGTTGTAGCTACTTTTGAGCTACTTTTTACTTCTAGTTAAAGCTTTGATAATTTTAGCTAGTATCTACCATTTTGTACCATTTCTCCAACTCTCACTGGAGCGGTTCGCAGCCGAGTGTGAAGCGGCTGGGATGAGGATCAGTGCCTCCAAATCCGAGA
>JARVJO010000096.1:19697055-19726224 GCA_031762555.1 Cynodonichthys magdalenae
AGGGAAGTCTGGGTCTCTCTGCTTAGGCTGCTGCCCCCGCGACCCGATCCCGGATAAGCGGAAGAAAACGGACGGACGGACGGACGGACTACCATTTTGTTAATATTAGCCTCTAACTACTGTTTTTGCTAATTTTATCTTACTTTTACTGTTTGGCCATTTTTACCATTTAGTAACTATTCTGCTGTTTTTACATTTTAGTTACAATATTGCAAATTTTAAGTACTATTTTGCAGATTTTAGCTATTCATTATGGTTTGCAAATTTTAGCTTGTTGCTTCTGTAATTATTTTACAATTTTATCCACTGTTTTGCTAATTTTAACCTTTAGCTATTATTTTGTTGGTTGTATCATTTACCATAAGTTCTGCAGTATTTACATTTTAGCTACCATTTTGTTAATTTTAGATTTTAACTGTTGTTTTGCTGGTTTCTGTAATTCAGTATCAGTTTAGCTACTGTTTTGCTGATTTTAGTTATTCGCTGTGTGAGTTTTAGCTTTTAGCTACTGTTTTGCCATTTTCAAGTTTTAGTTCCATACTTGTTTTAATTTTGACAATTCATTTTTAGCTTCTTCAGCAGATTTCAGTGATGTCATTCAGCTTTTGGCATTTTAGCTGTTTTTTTGCAGAAAATGTTTTTTCTAGTTCATCGTACGATCCTGGGGAAAGGTAGAACTTTAAACTTTTTGTCTGAAGTTTTCTCCAGGTGTTTGATAAAACTGCGTTCAGTTCACAAAATTAAAAAAAACTGAATTAAAGGTTGATTCTTTTCTTTTTTTTAATCAGATGAATTTATTTACCTGAGTGTTCACCAACAAGAAGAGGCTTGTTAATCATCTCCAGCTGCTGACCCGAGCCGAAGTTTAGCTGGGCCATCGTAGTTCAATCGAGCCTTTTTACCTAAGTTTTCCTGAAACCTTCCACACAACAACATGAATTTGAGAACGTTTTATTGTGGCGTTTACTTCCTGTTGGAAGCGGTTCACTGCAGTGCGTCCTTTGATCTTGGAGAGCGCTGCAGATGAAAACATACATGAATATAAATGCCACGGCTCTCAGTTAGAGGCTGCTGTGTAATTGTATTCGACGCTTGGCTCGGCTATATCCCTAATTAATCTGTGATTTCCCACATGCTTTAGGATTGCAAATTGAATATGTTAAGGCTTTGAGGTGTTCTTTACACTGGCTGCAGAGTTGGACCCAGAAACCCTCTTTATGGCTCTAAGCTAATTATTCAGCCTGTGGTTCTGGAAGGCTGCCTCTGGATCTAGCTGAAGGCTTTGAGTGTGTATTTGATTTTGTGTATTCCACTGTAGCACATTTATTGTTAGAAGAATTAAGTGTGTGCATGTGCGTGCATTTGACATCCCGATTCTTCGTTCCTGTTTGGTAATTTGGTCTGAAATGAATTATACATTAAAGTTTTTTATTTTTTGTTTTCAGTTTGGGTTCTTGCCTTTCTTCTTTTGTGAGCTAGTAATATGTACGAGCTTGGTGTTAGCTTGGATTTATACAATTAATGTCCTTTGAAATCGCCTGAAAGGAGTATTAAGGGTGGGTTTATTTCACTTGTAACACATTTCAGTGTTGATGTTGTTGAACACAGAACCAGACTTTTGTGTCAAAACATTCTCATGTAGCCAGTCTTGCATAACATCTGACATTTAACTTTTTTTCTTTTTGCAAACATTCCGCCTAATTTAACATAACTGTAAAACTGTAAATGTGATAATAATTTAGAGCTGTCACAAACTGCAGGCTTTGACAAAATGTTAAAACCTTCTTTCTCTTTTATTCCCCTCATCTCTATCAAAAGTAGCAAAAGAGCCAGAGGGTGTTTAATTAAGAAATCACTAAATTAATTTCATCAAAGTTCTTTTTTATAAATCAGGGACAAAACGGTCTCCTCTGTAACAGATAGATGCATGCTAATGAGATTTAGACTTGTTGATTCTCTTAAAGTAAATGACTGCAGTCAATCACAAAGTAAAATATATAAAACTGTATTTAAATTTCAGTTTATCACTTACAAAATATTCAACAATAATCCTTCTATATTGGGCAAAATTGCTCTTTATAACTTTATTAGATTTGTCCACCAGTAAATCTTTGAAAAATAATATTCTGGAAGGTTTTCTTCCACAGCAATACATAAGAATTACATACTATTCTCATCTTAGCTTTATGAATTAAATTGTGCTCATACATGTGGTGACGCTTCTTTAAATAGTTCAGATGTAGTTTCTGAGTAACTTCTACTTTTTTTTTTTTCGTTTATTGTCCACATTCCTGACCAGATGGTGGCAGTAATGCACCAATAAAGGCCACCAAAAGAAAGAGAAGAAAATTTCAGGTGGAGGTATTTCAGAGAAGTGATGTTCGATGCCACAGATTTCCTTTTCGATTCTGATACCAAGTAAAACTCAGGTGCAAATACACCTTTTACACCAAATACACCTAATGGGGCTCAGGGTATCCCGATAAATAGTAAAGTGGAGGTCATCAGAGTAATTTATTTATTTATTCATTTTAAACTCAGAGTGTAGTGATGTAGTGTCCTCTTTTATAATACAGCCGAGCTAACACAACAAAATAACCCAATCCTACAGAATATGTGAAAATGGTGTTTTAAGCAATAAAAAAATAAGTAAAATAATAAAACTATCAACAAAACTATTGTTTGATTATCAAGAACTATTAAAAATTTAAAACTTGAGTCTTAAATTACATGAACATAATAACATGAAAATACTGAATATGTAACAACTGAGTGACTTACCCCAGGCGGAAGAAAAAATAGTTCCTTCCAAGCACTTGTGATTTAGACAAGATTTCAATAGATATATTTTCCATTGTGTTCCTGTTAATAATATTTACCTGAAATGACTGTATCATAGCATCGATGTTTTGATTTTAGTATCAATACTAGACCATAAAGATCTGGTATTGGTGGTATTGATACTTCAGTGTCGATCGGCACATCGCTGTTTCAAAGTGAACAATGGTGACAAAAGTAAAACTGACTGTAAATATGTCACAGAGCAGAGCATCCTGAAAATCTACGGATCTGAGCACAAGCTTGCAGACGATCTGACCGGTCAGAACTGAACCACTTTGTAAAATTTGATTTTCAAACACGCTTTCAAAATAATTATAAAAAATATAATACCTATTAGTTTATCTGACAAAACAATCTCCTCCTGTTTTTCATCAGGCTTCTTTCATCTGTGTTTTATTTTTCTGTACATTTTCCCCTCTGCCTGTCAGAACCAGATTATTCAAGTAGCTCAATCTAAAGCATCACTGTCAGCTGCTGCTCTGATTATTGTTATTTTTATTCATTCCTTACCTCCTGATTACTGCTGCAGATATGCACTGATTTTCAATCTGCCACTGATCTTCTTCCTTTCCAAGTTTTTGAACTCTCACAATTAGATTTTTTTACTTGAGAACAGTTCCAACACTTTATCAAAGGTTATAAAAATATAAATTTGAGTTTTGTGCAACAACCACTGCCAAACTGGAGCTGAAAAAAAATGCAGAATAAGAGTGAAGTCAGGGTCAATTTAGCCAGAAGATAAAATGCAAAAGACCACTTCTTAAACTTTTACAGTATTTTGTAATTTTACCCTTATTTGTAAACATGCAAACAAATTTTCACAGATTAAAAACAAATCCACAGCGTTCTGTGAATAGCTGCATGCAGGCAGCCGTTTCTGGTGGTTCTGGAGGCTGCTCGGCAGCAGCAGACAAACAGAGGGGGGCGAAGGACGGCGCGAGTTAGCACACAGAGAGAGACAGGCGCTCTCATCAGTGACGGGCTCACTGGCTGCGTGGACAGAGCTGTGGCGCAGGAGGAGCGGTAGAGGTGCGACGGGGGGGAAAAAAGCTGCCTGAAAATCGGAGGAAAATGCACAAGAGAGGGAGGCGGGACAAACAGAGCGATCACAGAGGAGAGAGAAGTCATTCAGAGCAGGGAGAAAACTGGGAGACAAGGACACAGAGCGAGGAAAACGCACAGAGAAGCCTCTTCTGACTGGGAGAGAAGCACGAGAGTGCGCACAGAAAGTGGGAAAGAAGAAGGGGGAGTCCAACAGACGGCTGAGACTACAGGACTTAACTGACACAAGACAAGAGGAGGAGCGCCAGGGCAAGTTGATAGATTTGATTTGGAGGGAGTATTTTTAGAAAGAGGAGCAGAGGCATGAGAGGAATACCAAGATGAGAGATGCTGTCTTTGAGTCGGAGCGCAAAACTAGGGAGGAAGAGGAGCAAGACTGAATGACGGGAGACGGATAAAAGGTGGCGAAAAACACTGAGATCGGATTTTTCAGAGAACAGATTAGCCTCGGAGTAGTGTCCTGCAGGAAGGCACTGTGCATGTTCATGAATGTGCACGAGACATGCTGATCCAGGTGAAAGTGTGTTGTCTGTTTCTAACTTTGACTGTGGATGAAATGACCTCGCTGTCCCTGGAGGAGCTTAATAATACAGATTAAATCTGAGAACCAGGAGAGTCTAAAGTGGGACAGAAAATAAATAAGGATTGGGGACATTTGTGCGTCCAAGTTTGGACATGGAAGTGATTGTAACGTCTCTGTGACTCTAAAAATCTGGAACAAGGCGAGCTCTCGTTGACCAAACGCACCCCACCACTCATCTCTTTCTTTGTTTTTCTCTTCTGTCTGTTTTTTGTCCTCTCTGCTTTGTATTTGCCCTCTCCTTTCCCTTCTCTCCTCTCTTTGCCTTTTCTTCTTTTCATTTGCTCTCTGTCTCATCATCTCTTGTTCACCGTCTCACTAACTGCCGTGGACGCCGGACTCATTCATGTAGAAGACCCCTCACTTAGAGCATATTCGCCTCTGAGTTTTCTCTTTTTTCCCCACTGAGTTGGACGATAGGAGAGATTTTCAGACTTTGAGAACATGGAAAGGCTCAGCTGCTGAGTTCATCACCAGAGGAGGACTTCAGAACACGCATGTGAGGGTCCTTTTACAGAGTGTGTGGTAACACTGTGGTTGTGACTGAATGGGTTAGTTGTGGCCAAATGCGTATCCTTGTGTAGATTACAGTAGTGGATTTATCCTGGAGCTACATGTGGGCCCCAGCCCCTGAGGCCTGGCTGGGAAATGAAGCCTCTCCTGCAGTTGTAGGAGCGCTGTGGGCAGCCATGGCCCTGGAGGGGCACTGTCTCCGGAGGGGATCCCCGGCCATGATTAGAAAGGGTCGCAAGCGACGTCACACGAAGCCGACTCTGGCTCAGGTCACATCCACTCTGCTGTCAAGGACACGTCTCCACGGCCTGCGGCATGTCTGTGTCCCCGGTGGCTCCGTTGGCCGCAGGGCCTTCTGGTTGCTGGCCCTCTGCACCTCCCTGGGGTTGCTTTTATCCTGGTCCTCCAACCGTCTGCTTCACTGGCTCTCCTTCCCCACATACACGCGAGTCCACACCGAATGGGCCAAAGAACTGGCTTTCCCCGCCGTCACCATCTGCAACAACAATCCTATTCGCCTCTACAAACTGACAAAGAGCGACCTGTACTTCGCCGGCCACTGGCTCGGCCTTCTGCTGGCCAACCGGACAGTCAGGCCCATGGTCCTGGACCTGCTGCAGGAGGACCATCTGGCCTGGTTCAGAAAACTCTCAGACTTCAGGCTATTTCTGCCACCCAGGAACTTTGAAGGAACCAACCTGGAGTTTATGGACCGACTGAGCCACCAGCTGGATGAAATGCTTCTCTCGTGCAAATACAAAGGAGAGCCCTGTGGAGCTCACAACTTCTCCTCTGTAAGTCCAGCTTCTTTTCTGTTTATGTTAACCACTAAAAGTGAAGCGACGGGTCTTACCTTGAATATCAATTTAAAGTTATCTAGGTATTCACTTACCCAAACAAGGAAAGGACTGCGGTGTTCCACAGGTAAAAAGCACTTAAATAAGTAGCCACCAACAAACATCCATGTTGGAGGTCCACCAATTCCAGTTTTCTGGCCGATCTCCGATCACCAATCTTTAAAAAGTCTGACCTGCCCATTCTGATTTTGGTTGATATCATTTTTTTAAATAACTGACCATGTCAGATGTTATAAAGTCACAATACACCTTCAATGTGAAGGTAGAGAAGTCGATCTTTTCCACTGATTATATCTAAGACTTGGCCGATCTCTGATCTCCCAAAATTAAGGAAATCGGCGCTGATAAATCTGTGCACCCCTTATTCATGGTATCGGTTATTTAGGAAGATAAGATTATTTTTATGTATGGCTACTGTTTGGTGTGCTGGTTCTTGAGACTGTAGATGTTCCCTGTCATCTTTCCTTGACATAGTTTTTCCTTTTTATGTCTGAACTAAATGCATTTACAACTCCCCCTTAAAGAAATAATACAATTATTGGTATTCAAGATGTTTTAATTGAGGTGAAGGAGTCAAAGCGTGTTTTTGACAGTTTGTCATTTTAACACCCACAGGTCAAGCATTCTCATGTTTATGCAGCTCTGTGCAAAAAGTTGGGTAGAGTTTAGTTATTTGGTTGTTGTGTCAAAAACTTTTGTTTGCATGACTTTCTTATTCTTTGAGCCGAAACAAACAAACTATATTAGTCTTGCTGTGAGACAACAGTGCCAACCATTAAGAAATGTATCTCTTGTAATGTTTCTACCCTACAGTACCAATATTATCATAAAAATGATTATTTCATGTACAATCTTATCTTTTAGTGTACCCCATGGTGAAATATTGATCCTGATTTTAATATGGGTTACTGAAGCCAGTTTCTACCTAATTTTTAACATTTATATACACTCCCAAGTTATTTTTATTCTCCAGAGAAGATAAAACATTCTTTTCAGAAACTGATCCAGTGCATAAAGATTTCAAAGGAGGGTAATAACCAGACATGGGAATAGTTTCTAACACACACTGAGTAAAATGAAAAAGTGGAGCCCAAATTATCTGGTTTATATAAGTCATTTAAACCTGTTTTTTTAATTTATTTATGGTTTGTTCTTTTCATGCTCTTTTGTTATGAGAAACAAATATCATTTTTGAAAAGGCAGGGAAAGTATATCTTTGTTGTGTTTGCAGCTTTGTTGAGGCGGATTCTCTTGTGTTTTTCTGTCTCAGTGAACATACAGAAACTTTCAAATATTACTTTGTGATTGGGGTTTGAAAGTGTCACTCAACCAGACAAAATTATCCCTTTCTTTTCTCTAAAATCAATAATTTACAGTACAATCATATTCACAGTTTATGGTCAGGGATTATTGATGTGAGTTTTTGATTTGGTGCAGTCTGATGGTTTTCATTTGTTGTTCCACCTCAGTGGGGGGGTTGGGGGGTGCTCTCTCTGTCGTCTTCTTTGCTCTGACAGAAACGAGACGAGGCTCATCGGTCTGCTGCCGAGTGAATCACAAGCCATAATTGTAGTAAGGAGGGAGAGAATTTCCTACAGATATAATCCTCTGTGCAGCGTTAGGTGTGGTTGGGTTGTCTTTATCACAAACGTTCAGTTAACTGGATCCCAGGTGAAATTTCACTTGTGAAGCTTTTTGTCTTAAAAGGTGAGAATAAAAGCTGTTTGTGTTAAACTGACAAAGGATGCCCCCCGAGGTGCCTCCTTAGGGAGGTTTTCCAGACATTCCCACCTGGGAGGAGACCCCGGTGAAGACCCAGAACAACTAGAGTGAGTCTCGCCTGACTGTGTGATCTACTGTAGCTGCGGCGCTAAGAACGAGTTTGGATTTACTGACTGCTGATGTAGAAATCATAAAACTAATAATATTTAAAAATTATTATTCACATATTAGTGTTTCTATCTAAAGTAAATAAAATTGACAGAAATCTGTGAGTTATGGATTTACCAACAGAAGAGAAACAGGAAAACGTCTCATTTAACAAAAAAACAGATTTCATTTTATTTACCTCGATGTGGATGTGATCTGAGCAGAACTGAAGCAAATAATGAAACATTTTACAATTAAAATAAGCTTATAAAACTGATGTAATCACTGTTATTTATTGAACTGGTTAGCAAATATTAGCTTCTGTAGCAGCACTCTGCTCAATCATGCTACAGTTTAACACAAATTATTTTAAATTATAAGCTGGTTTTGACTTTGATTTATACATGTACACAATGTAAAATAATATATATTTCACTAGTTTTAGATTTCTGTTAGACAAACCTAAACTGTTGAGAAGATGGTTAGCTAATATCAGTAACAAGTTTCATCCTATAACCAGGTGCAGTGAACATTTTCTGTCAACTGTTTAATATTTATCATTATTATTTATGACGGGTAAGAAATAATAAATATTTTTTATTATTAGTTGAAGGCTAAAATGTCTAAGTTACTGACTGATTTCAGGTGTGGTTTAGATCATTGTTACCTATAAATTGTATATTTTTCTTTTATATATCTGCTGTTTTAAATGATTGTTGAATGAAATTAACAAAATTAACAATTATATTCATTTATTGTAAAAATAATACAAAAACGTTCAGATCAGACCAGATCAGACCAGATCAGACGAGTCGGATTAGATCTTAGGTTTAGGGACACCTCTTAGAGCCCCCACCTTGTTAGCTTATAGCTAACCACTTTCTGCTTTTAGCTATCCTTTTGTTACATTTAATCTTTAGTTAATGTTCTGCTTCTTTTAGCTTTAACAAATCCAGTTTCACTTCATTAAATTGCACCAATCATTCAGCACTCAGCATTATTTTACTTTTCTTCTTACATGGACAGTTTGTTCGATGCAGTCAGATTCACTGCTCTGATTAGAGCTACACTGATCCTTCCCTCTTCTCATTTCTCGTCTTGTTCTACCTTATAGGGAGTTTTATAATGTTAACGGGGCCTCCGAGGTTTTGCTAATCTCATTAGCTTCCTGCTGCAAGTCAGCAAAGACTCCCCAAGGCCCATTTCCTGCATTTAGAGCGCCATCACTCTGACACCAAAAACACATGCAACAAAGCACTAAATGGGAAACACGGGTGCAAAGAGCTGCATAAACATGAGAATGCTTGACCTGTGGGTGTAAATTCCTGTGATGAGATGCTTTATTGTCTTAAAGAGAAAGTGTGAAATCTGGTTTTGATAGGAGTTTTTTAGAGCTCAGAGAAGGCTTTGAACTGCCAAGCAGTGAGTTGCTTCTGGGGTGAAGAAGAAAAACAGACAACTGCTGGTTGGAAATAAGAGATGGCACCGAGACAAAGGTGTCTCAGTGGGAATACAAATAGGTCCCATAACTTCAGCCTGGCCCTTGAGCAGCAGGGTTTCATGTGCTGAATCCACAGTGTCATAGAGCGCTAGTCGCCGGCTGGCGAATCAATAAATCTATTAGGTTGGAGCTGTAGTTTATGATGGTCTATTTTGCTCCCACATTTCCAATAGTGATGTGCCCTCAGCTACCCCGCAGCGAGACCCATCACGAAGGGATGACAGAGCGGGAGAAGTGTGCCGAAGGCGAGGAAAACCGCTCGCACCATCCTCAATAAAAGTAAACGACACGTTAGTGAGCCGAGCCCCCCTTATGTGGAGCAGATACACATCTCCACCCCGCTTCCCAGTGCTCCGTCCAGAACTAGATAACCGTGCCCGCTATGACAAATTAAACAGTGCTGCGAGTTTTAGAGTAGCACCTCATCACGCTCTGAGCAGGGAGCGTCTCGCTGCTGTGATGTATCAGCCCAATCTACAGAGAAATCTCCTGACTGCAGCCACACAGTAACGCTGAACAACTCTGAGAGTTTGACTGCAGGAGGTTAGTTTGTATTTATAGTTTTGTTGATATAGATGTAGTAAATTTTGTTGACTTTTGTTATTGTGTGTTTTTTTTAATCAGATCTGGTAAACTGTGTTGCAATACATCAACAGGGAATAAAATTACTACTTCTACAAAACTGCTCAGAAGCATTTTATTTTTCATTTTTGTTTATTCAGTTAAAAAAACATTGTTAAGCAGTACATGGCAAATGCTTCAAATATGCCCAACTGGCAGGAAAAGTAACAGAAGAACATCAGGGGATCAAATTAGTTGACGTGAACCAGAATGTTGCTTTTTGTGTGAGCGTGGATAAATGCTGAAATACACACATTTAGCTGTCACAGTTTAAAAAGGCTGTAATGTGTCCGGGTGCAGGTGCAGAATAATCAGTTTATGAGAGCTCTGATTGTTTAACCTGGTGGGAGCAGGTGGGAATTCATAATTAGAGTCATCAAGCTGAAGAAGACCCAGGTTGCTTGCTGGAGTGGAAATTAACAAATAGATTCTTTGTTCTACGGTCACAAAATCTCTTCTGATCATTTAGGCGATTGTTTGTCTACACCTAAAATTGATTTTCTTTTTGAATTTACATATTTCTGTGTTTACATCTTGGCTGCTTTTGTACAAAACAATCTGAAAAGGTTCATACTGCTGGATAGGAGGGTCAGTTATGGTATTTCTGTCAAAACTCTTTCAAAGCTTCCCTCCCTGATTTTCTCTCTCTTGCAGAAACAACATGGTCATACTTACATACAAACCTACTTACTTGCATTTGTTTAGTAATCCTGGAGGGCAATCCAAAAAGTTGCCCTTAAGCAAGGCATCTGTCGCTTAATTGCTCGTTAAGGACCTTGACTGCTTAATGTTCTGGTTTGTGTGTTCAATTGCTCAATGCTTGTAAGGTTTGTACAACTTTAAATTGGTTGAACACAAAGAACAAACTCCTGTGTGTGTTAGAAAAGAAAAGAGCACAATAGAACAAAAATACTTCATTGTTATTGTTAATGGTACAGCAAAATGGTTGACATTTCTTTTTGTTTGCAGTGTGAAAGCAGACTGACGGTTAAAAAGATTCTTTGTGACTTTTTGACAAATGAGTTTGTTTTATAAAAATATGACACTGGGTTGATTGATTAAACATGGAAACATGAGATATAGTCCTGGTTAAACAAGAGCTGCATGGTAAATAGAAAACTTGCCTCGTTCACAATGATTTGTTAATATTGCGTTGATGACATCAGTTGCAATGAGTCCATATTTTCCTCACATTTTCTCCTGTCGTCTCGATCTACTCAGCCAGGTGTGGGCATCAAGGCCGGTGAGCGTCCATTAAGCTGATGGAATATATCACCAGCATATAGAAAATGAATACACCGTGCTTCAATTATAACGGTCTATGAGCTGTTTCAGTCCAATCAGTCCTTCGTTGCGTTCACTAATTACAATGATGATCAGTTTTTGACAGAGTGCAGCTGTAGTTTCAAACATGCTTTGTTGACTAGAAATGTTCAGTGTGAAATGACACACTTTTCTACAAGTTGGAGTAAAAACTGATGGTTTAGTCGACATCATCACAGTTTCATGGTTTGTTTTGTTTTTTTTCCAAGAGGTGTATAGTAACAACTTTTACATTGTTACAGTACTTAGGCAATGTTTTTAAGGATTTGTAATTTTTAAAAATCCTAACTTTTACTTATATTTCCCTACAGTCAAAACGTAAAAGTGATACTTTTACTACTTTACTTTGAAATTTAACACCTAGTTACTATCAAGGACCAAAACTGACATAATTTAAAATAAAAAAATATATATATAAATGACCCAATAAACAAATACACCTAAAATACACCAGTTTATTTAAAAAACAAGAATATTACCATGATCTGCACATAGATACTGCTCCTTCCTGTCTGTTGACCAATAGGAGAGGAGCTGACCCAAGAAGGACCGCCCACCTTTTTGCATAATAAGACAGAAATGCATAAGATAAAGTAAAAACAGGAGACAGAAGAGTGTAGAAACAACACATGGAAATAAGAGGACTTGTGGGAAAAACAATAAAAAAATGTTTTTTTTTTTAATTAAGCGACATAAATGCATCTACATGTGTTAAAATATATACTTTGTTGCAACTAAGCTGTAAAAATAAATATGAAGGTTTAAATTATAAAACATGAGGTGAAAGTTCTATTTTTTAAAATTGTTGCATTTTGAGTATATTTATTTATTTATCGGGCCATTTATATATTTCTGCTTTTATTTTGAAGTTTCGGTCCTCCGTAAGTTACACACTACAATTTAAATATGACCGGACTCATCATGAAAAGAGTTGTTTATGCAATCTAAGAAATGAAGTGTTGAATTTACTTAACCAGGTTATGACAACTGGTTCAGTTGTCATAACTTGGTTAAGTAAATTTAACACTTTATTTCTTAGTGTGTGTAAAAGTACTTTTACTTTCCAGATTATTGTGAAGAGTTTTGTGACTTTTACTTAAATACTTTTCTTATCATTAAAATTCATTTTTACTGTTTTCTGTTAAGGTACTTTTACTTTTACTTAGTTATTTTTTATTACTTTATCATCCTCTGGTTTTCACAATACGATGCAGCCCTAAATTTTTCACTGTTTCACTGTCAGTGACCATGTTTTCTCCAGAGACTCAAAGAAGGATGTTTATTAGTTTGAAAATCTCCCCAAACACATTTTCATCTGTAGTTCATATTTCTGCTGGTCAGCTGTAAATATTTGCAGCTTTGGATTCACCTGTTACCCCCCCCCCCCCCTATCAAGCCCAGACTCAATCAGCAGATCGACTGAAGCTTATTTGCGAACAGCCCTTTGAAGCAGTCCTCAAAGCCTGATCTATCACCGCTGAGCTTGATGGGGCCTCTGATTGAGATTTAAGCACATCCAGGTAATAATGAGGGGCTCTGACCTTTTTCAGTGGGATTCTCTGAAGCAGGACCATAAAGCTATTGATTTAGACTGAATGAGATGGACGGGACTGGAGCTGTAGCTCAAACCAAAGCAATTTCATTACTGCAGGTTGTCCCATGTTAACCATACTCATCACTCCTGATCCAATTTCACCCTGAGAACAGAGAGCTCAAGTGGGTATTTTACGTGCACAACTTTCACTTTCTTATGGTGAAAACTACAACTCTGCTGTGTTTTAATTGGAATGACCACAGCATTGATTATTGATGCCACAGCCAGTGGATACAGGCAGCATTGAGTGGTTGTTGGACAGCAAGCCTAAAGCCACAACTGAGAGTCTCCTAAACCTGCTGCTGTAATGCAAAGCCTGAATACAGATTAAAAGATTAAACATGTTTAGTATTCAAGAGGTCATGTTGATGCATAAAGCACAGGACTTGTAAAAGGTTAGTGTTTAGAATAAAAAGCTAATGAATGCCGTTCTGTTCTATGAATATCATTAATTAAAGCTCCAGATATAAGTTACAGCTTAGAACCTTCCTCTGGTGTTTATGTAAGAAACACTGAGTAAAGTTAGAAATAATAATCTCTGTAAACAAATGCATGTTTAAAAACCTTGACTGACCTTACATGTCGCCATTCAATGCTTTTTCTTGCACACATTCCACACTAAAGACATGCACGCTTCCCACAAATTTAAAAATAAAAAATGTCTCTGAGGATCTTCGGTAAAAAAAAAACTACCTCAGACTTCCCTTTGTGCTGCGTGCGTTCACGGGGTGAGTCTCTAAATGCCAATCTGACAAATAAAAGAAATCGCCTTCAGCGGAGTCGAGTTAAAGAAGCACTTCAACATTAAAACCATGTCAAGAATTACCTAAGAGTTGCATCAACAACCTTCTGACACAAAGTCAACAAAACTCTCTCGCTCTCACCAAGGTGGGATATTATCATTGCAGCGTGATTTGATCAGATTGCATTACATTGCACCACTGTACATGTTAATCTCAGCACAGTTTAGGGTTAACGGTTCAAAAGATGGTTTGAGTTACCAAAGTCTTCATCACAGTCTGGCACATCAATGTCACATCAAAATCAGAGTCATTAATTATAGAAGAAATGGGTTTTCAGCACACAGAACCAAGGAAGGAATAATTACACTTACTGAGAATCTAAGGGAGACTTTGCACAAAAGAAACAAAATGGTCAAATAATAGAGATATATGAAGAAATACAAAAAATACCACAAATATTTGACGATAACTTCTAACTTTAAGTCGAACAATTAAAATAATTCCGTGTAAATATTGTTAACACAGCAAATCCCTCACATTTTTGCTCAGAAACAAGTTTTTCTTCTGTTTTTATTTCACCTGCCGCTCCATTATTCATCTCAGAAAAACTCCAGTAGCAATCTTTTTTTTTTCCTTTGAGGGGATTTAGATTAGTCTCAAACTGTATATGACCCTGAGTTTTTGTTAAAGAAAACACTAGGATAACCTTTAATATCCTGAGATGTGCCGTGCCATTCAGATGTACAACCTTTTGAGAAGAAGCTCACAGACAGACAGAGCTTTGCTCTGTTATTGTTGGAGGAATCTTTCATAAGCAGCTCTGACACTAATATGGATTTCTTATCATGTGTTGTGGATACATTAGTGCTTTCAAAACTGTCTGATTTCATGTTGCGGCGTAAACAACCAACACAAATTAGAGACCATGAAAAACTTAAAATTTAATTGCAGCTTAATTTTCTGTAAACTCTGAGGTATAAATTTAAATACAGGTTTAATTAGTGCAGTCTGGCTTTAAAAACATACTCTGATATTTATGTTAGAAAAAAAAAACAAGGACATCGTCTCAATTCAGTCTAACAAACTTTTTAACACTTTGGTTTCCACACAGTGTCTTTTTCTCATATCAATGGTTAATGTGCTCTTAAATAATAAGAGAAAGCTGAATTTATGAAACCATCTACTACATATGTTTGTTTACCTGCAGAAATAGCCAAAATGACTGAGTAAAGGTTAGCAGCAGTGACGTTTATGAAAGAAGTCCAACAGTTCTGATGCACTGGTAAGTACTTATACTCAGATTTGTTGAGCAGATAAAGGTTTTTGTTTACATCAATATGTCTGTGAACAGGGACAACTGGTATAAGTATATTTCCTTAATTTTGTGAGATCAAGATGAACTGGTACTCGGATAAGATCGGTGGAAAAGATCAGCCACTGTCCATTTAATAATGGCGCCTGTGGTGTTGCGTCACTAGCTGTAGCGGCTACAGGCGATGTCCAATCCAGTAATACATATCAGTTGTTCGAGGTTTTTTAAGAAAAAAAAAACTGGAACATTGAAGGTGTATTGTGACCTAATAACACCCGACAGTGTCAGTCATTTAAAAAATCAGAATCGGACAAAATCAGAATCGTCCGGTCAGACTTGTTAAAAATCGTGATCGACCAGAAAACTGTAATCAGTGAACGCCTAATTTTATCACATTGATTTTTACAACAAAACTGATGCAGAACAGTCTGGAGAAAATCCCAGAATATTTCCAAGGAACTATCTTTTCACAGCCTTGTTCAGTAAATAACTTACATGGTACAGAATGATTGACAGATGTCGTGTCCCGCCCCCTCGGTTTGCATCTCATTGGGGCTAGCTACAGCTTCAGCCCAAGGCTACAGGCTTTAATGTGGACATAAAATAACGTGTCTCGAGCGGAGCTGGTGTGTTTTGACATAGAATGAGTAGGTTTGATGGCGAGCAAGATTAACATAAACAAGGATTATTTAATTTCTTACTCGTTTTCCTTAAAGTCCTTGTTGGGGGCAGGTTGACCAAAGAATAGTGAAGCTAACAAATCTTTTTTCTGACTCCTAACTGACAGAGGCTGTGTGTAAGCTTGGTTTGTGGTGGTGTTTTTTTTTATGGTTGACTTTGTGCTGCAAAAGGACATAATGTCATTTTATATCAGTTATTTTTTGTTTCCATTGAGATGCTTCTGTTGCTGGAGTCCAATCTGCAGCGTTTTGGTATATTTCTGTTAGCCCACCCTACAAATATCACAACCAGTGTGAAACTACTGGAGTAAACTCCATCAGACTGCATAATTTGATGTAGTTCAGGATAACGTATTTTATATATGATTTCATGGTTCATATCTTTAAGAAAACTGTCGAGTTCCTGCAGCTATTTCAGAACATGTCACAATCTTGGTGCATCATTTTAAAACCAACAGAATAAATAACACCGAGGATGTTTAGGTCTCATCGTCAGGAGCTTAAAGTTTCCCAATTCACTCATGTTTGATGCATCCAGCTGTTTGATTGTCACTTAGTTACACTGTCTTCCCTATCCGGTGACAGCCACCTTATCTGCGAGGTTGAAAATGAAGCTGCTGTTACTTCTTGCTGCCATCAGCTTCTTGAAAGCCACAGAAAATCCTCACTTTGTTTTTCCTGATTTTATCTTTTAAAAACAGGAGTTCCTTTGGGTGTCAGTAGTTTTCAATTCCAGGGATTGCTCTCAAAAAGAGGTAAAATGTCAACTTTTTGCCTAACTTACCTCCCACCTTTGATTATTTCTGCCTGTGTGCCTTTCAGCAAGCACTTAACCTCCAGCTGCTTCAGTCAAGTGGCTCTGCGGTGAGCAAGTTAGGGTCTTTTTGTCTCTCGGATGGCTCTCAGCTGTGTGTAAGTCGAGCCTCAGATGAGACCCCTGAGATTCCGTGTTTACTATAGATGTAAAACTCTGGTGAACAACTGGGACAGTTTCTTGTCAAGGGGAAGTTGCTAAATTGATTTAGAAATCTTTCAGGATTATACTGTTTGATAGTCTTTTTAACTGTTAGTTGAACATGTCGTAAAATAAATTAATGAACTGTAAAAACTGTCAAAGATATAAAAATATCGACAGACAGCACTTGTTAAGAAGGATTCATTCCTGTTCTCGTAAACCTAAGCGAAAACAATTACTGCTTTTACTCTGAAATTGAGCTCCAGCTATAAAATAATTACCACCTCCTGTAAAGAAGGAGATAAATTGAACTTAAGAATTTGTTTTTATTAATAAAACAGCATCACTGTCACATCAGGAAGGAAAAAATAAGACCCAGGTTCAGACTTTTGGTCTTTTATTGTAATTTACAGAAGGTATGGTCACACAGGGTTGGGCAGTATTCATTTTCATAGTGACATATTATTTTTAGATACTCCTGTGGTATAGGATATTACTTGGGCAGGGCAGAAAGGGGCGGGGTTCAGGGGGGTGTATGATGTTTTGAGGTACTTCCTCCCGCACTCGTCTCTCCATCGTTGCCGAACTTCATTCATCTTTCGTATCTTTTTATTTTCTTCTTGTAGATGTTTTGGTACTTGTTTAATAACTTTGGGCCTCGGTTGGCAATAAGGTTGGGAGGTTTCTGTTTTTTCGGCTCGAGAGACGGCCGACACTGACGGTAAATTGAGCTGTTTTTCTATGAAACTGGCATGAATCCTTCTGACTGCATCTGCAACACGCATCGAAAAAGACGGTCATGTTCAGAATAAAAAGTGGCGTATACTATGTATCATAACTCTGGTTTTATTTGACCCATCAACGCAATTTAAAAACTGGTTTATAGTTTGAAGTCCCTACTTTTGACACTTGAATTAGTGATTTAATATGACAAGGGTTAAATACTGTCCTAATTTTAAATACTGTCTCCATTTTTTAATATCAGGGTATACAACAATATTGTTATACAGCCCAATCCTATAGCCACATATGTTCAAGTTGTTGAAGTTACAACATATTAACAAATGTAAGAAGAAAACAGTCAGAAAACAGTAGCTTGTGTGAGTGTGTCTGGTATACGTTTCTTTATTTTCAGTGTTTTGTTGAGCATACAGCAGCATGAGAGCTGCAGCTCCTTTGTGTGTCGGTCTTAATCCACCAAGCACACAGCCTCAGGGATCCTTCTTTACCCTATATGACTAAAATGTTTAGTTTTAGTTTCTTTTGACTGCAGTAACTTCTAAATGTCTCAAGAGTTTTCCAAACGTCTTTTGGAAACTCAGTGTTTTTTTTTTTTTTCTTGAAGCCGTGAGTTTTTTCTCCAACTCCTCCATAAAGTTCAGGTTTTTGAAGTCTCCATCTTTAAATGCTCCTATAAACAGTTGTTTTTGTCTTTGTTGTGCAGCTTTGCAGCTCTTTTAAAGTTACCTTTGACCTTTTTGTTACCTTTTTCATTAATTCCCTTTCTGCTTGGTTTGTGAGTTTTGGCAGCCAGCCCCTCTTTGGCAGGTTTGTTGCGGTTTGTTTCCTTTTTTTTTTTTATTTAATATTAGATTTAATAGTGCTCTGTGGGACTTTTCTATATATATTTTTTTCCGGTCCAAATCTAATCTTTTCTCCTGCAGAACTTTGTCCCAGACATGGTCTGAGAGCTCCTCGGTTTCATTGTGCTGCCTGTTTGGTCGTGCCCCCTGCTCAGCGGCGTTACAGAATCTGGGTTGTTTCACAACAGATGTATAAAAGTGAGGTGATTGAACACAGCAGCTGTGGGATTCTTTAAAAATAAAACACACACATGATCCAAAACAGCACGTCTCAGATATTTACCATCACTGCACAATATTCAGAGTTAACTCTTTGTGTAGCAGGTAAAAGCTCAGCTCTTGTGGAAGTGATTAAAAAATAACACTTAATACAAAAATACTTGTGTATCAGTGTTTCTGTAAAACGTATGTCAAAATGTAATTAAAATGTACATTAAAACTCATTTACTTTTACAGCCTTTATCTTTATCCAGATTTTTTTGAGTTGTGTTGCTGCCATTAAAGTCAAAAATATCTTTTATTTTCCTGAGAAATTTTTTTCGTTTTAATATTTCAAATGTTTTCTGACTTTCATTGTGAATAAAATATGGATTTATGAGATTTGCAGATCATTGCATTCTATTTTTATTTACATTTTACACAACTTCTTTAGAATTGTGGTTAAACATTCCGAACAAAAAAAATGTTTTGGGGAAAATTGTGTTTCTCCAAACTGTTTTCAGTTTTTAAACTTAATATATGTACAAACCTACCAACAGGTGTATTTTATAGTCTTTTTACCTCTTATAATGTTTTACTTTTCACTCTGGGAAGCAAACCCAGACTTCTTTTCTGTTCTATACTTTTCTACTTTATTCACTTATTTAAACTTTAGAGGGGAAAATAATATTGCAAACAAACAAACAAATGAATAAGTGGTGTTTTGTTCAAATAAAATTAAACCTCTGTTAAAGTGATGGAGCTATATATTTGTTTTTTGGGGGAACTAAGTTATTTTATTTTATCAGACAACATAGGCGGAGTCATGTAACTGTTTTTTTTTTGTATTTCACAAACCACTGGGTAAATTTTAATGAAATTCTCAGAATGTGGCCTTTGGATGTACAACAGATTGACTTTAGGAGCCAGCTTTGATTCAAGATGGCCGCCGCTGCCAATCAACTACAATAAAAAGTGGCTTCAATTTTGCAGATGAGCTAAAGTTTAGAAACTGAAAGTCTTTTCTATCATCTGATCACATTTTCACCAAACTTTAAAATGCTTTTATGAACCTAATTCTATAAAACAAATAAAAATCATCAAACTGATTCTGACTTTTACCAAACCAAGGAGTTTTTTCTCTTTCAGTAGAAGTTTAATGTGTAATGATCTTCAGTTTGAGAAAAGTGACTTTTACAAAAATAACTTTTTGTCATCTTCTCCAAAGTTTTAACATCATTACTGTAAATTTGTTTCCACTTTGCTCCCTTCTTTCAACGATACGTCAGATGCTTTTTTTTGCAAAACTGATTTATTTTCACAGTTTCTTGGTGCTGCTTTTCTCTCTACTGAGAAGGTTTTTCTCAGATGAATGAGCGCACGCAGAGGAGAAGCGAAGGATCTTGGTGTCATCGTGGCCTTGAGGGTCTCACCATCGCTGTGGTCCCATCAGACTGTGGACACAGGTGGCACAAGCTCATTACTCCATCCACTGTTGCTTTTCTTTCATGGATAAAAGAAAATAACGGCTCCTGTTAGTGCTCCCCCTGCTGCGTTATACGGGCTTTTTGTTGGTCAGATTTTGTGTGGGAGGTCACAACAAGGAGTCAGCAAGAAAAGAACTGAGAATCTATATTTCAGGAAAAAAAAAAGACTTCACCATTTGAGATTTTTCCCTGTTAGAGTGGAGAAATCTGTGTCCTCATTATAAAAAAGAGAGAGAAGCTAAATAAATTAGCTCCAGAATTACGTGACCCACCAATTAAGCCGAGCTTCTGAGCGAGATCCGTGCAAACTGTGTAAATATAGAAAGTTGGGAGCGAGGAAGAGAAACAAACAAGCTCACGGGTAAAAAAAAGTAAACGTTATAAATAAGGCAAAGGAAGTTTGGTCGAGTGGCAGAGATGGGTGTCAAACCTGTGAGATCATAGTGTTTTTGAAGCTCTCACTCTGTGTCACACTTTTACAGAAACACCCCCGCCATGCACCCGGAGAGACCTTTAGTTATCAGGCAATCCTTGCAGGTTTTACATAACTCTGGGTGTTTAGAGTGGATGGCAGTCATGTTAAACACAGCATGAGAGCTGCTTTTCTGATTCATTTTTAATTATCGGATCACCGCTGAGGTTTATGCCGGTTTGCTGGGCTGGTTTTGTTGAACCAGGATCACTCAGGTGGCTGATTGATATTATTAGTCTAAAACTCTGGATTAAAAAGGTTAAATTTCAAAATTTAATCTACTTATTGCAATAGAACGATGAGATTTGTGGTCTGAGTTTGACCCATCACTCATAGCTTTAAAGGATATTCTATAATAGTTGTTTTTGAGTTCACCAATAGACCTGGTGTTATAATTTACATAATAATGTTTTAGTATTTTTGACACAAATTAAGCCAGTTTCCAGACTGGTCCATTCTACTTTGATAGAGGGGTTATAGCTGCGCAGAAACATTTTATTTACAAATAAATTGAAAGAGCTGTGACGTAATAGTTCAGAAAATGTAAACAGAGAATGAAGAAAACAGAAAGGATTGAAAAGTATGACCCAAACAGAAAATAAAGATATCTGCAGCACCTGCAGAGACTAAATTCAACTTCTCTGCTAAACAAATTGTGTTTATTGATTTAAAAAAATTGGATTTTATATGATATGTACCCTTTAAATATATGTTGATGCAGACAGACTGGTTAGAGAGGAAAGTAAAGCTGTAAATTTACAGCCTGTTCAATTATTTTGGCCTCCAGTTTGACCAGTTTTAATGCTTTACGTGTTAAATCAGCAGCAGCGTTAAACCTCCCGGGTGAAAAAGTTTCTTAAACGCATTTTTTTCTCCCACCCTTCACCCGCTCAGAGGCAGCCACACAAAACCGAGTGCGTTTCAAAGACCTGTGAAATATAGATGTGAATCGACTGAGCTCAGCACAACACAACAGGCCTCTCTGTAAAATAAACCAATACAGTCAGGTGTTTGGGTAAAATAGTTTATGTTCAGGTCTGGATAACATCCCCTCCTCCTGAACAAATCAAAGGTAAACACACAGCAGTGGTTTGGATTCTGAGCACAGGCTGAGACTTCACACCTCGCTGCAGGTTGTTGCTCATCAACACATTCAGATACACAACGGTGTCGTTTTCTGCTTCTTCACACCGGGCTGAAAAACAGAACATAACCCTACAGTTTGTTGGTGAGAAGATAATGAATTGGATTAAAATCTCAAGTGTAATACTTCTTCTCTCTGGTTTAAAGTGAGCAGGGAGCCAGCAGAATCTCTACATAAATTAGACTTGTTACAACAATAATTCATTCATAACCTTTAAAGTGCAGCTTCACCTTTGGCTCTGAGAATAGCTCGACCCGCTGCACATTTTCTGAAAAATGGCTAAAAGTGCACAAGGGGGTCAGTCTGAGAAGGATTGCAGAGTGGTGAAGTGGAGAGGAATCTAAGTGTCGGGTTGAAATTTACCGGTGCCGAGACGACCAGTCTGACCATTATTAGATCTTTTTTTATTTTACTCTGATGGTTGTGATCTTTAGATGCTTTTAACTCCAGGTGCTCTGAACTGGTCCTGGTGTTGAGGGGAAATTGGAGGCAGCCTGAGTGAGGGTCTTCTGTTTGGGGTTGTAGCTGCTGAATGAATTAATCTAATATTCAGATATGTGGGTCTTAGATGGAAGCTAACATACAATAGACTTCACCTCATTCCACCTGCACCAAACACAAACATACACTGGTTCACAACAAAATTATTCAGTCAATTATTATTTATATATTCCAAACCATCTCCAGAACATCCTTCTTTCGATGAAAAAAGGTAGCATTCACCTCAGTGCAGGTCTGAGATGTCAGCTCTGTCTCCTGCAGCTTTTATTGTTCCGACGTGCTGAAGGCTCTGACACCAGATATTTGTAAACTTTGCGTCTGGCTTTCCTCAATGCATCCATGTGATTTTATTGACAGCACAGAGTTTATATTTGAATATTTTTCACAGGGATTCATTTGGAGCTCGGCTCTTCTTTAAATCTTAGACGTTGAACGTTCTCAATGCTGAAAGTTAAAGGTTTAACAGCACAAATCACAGTTTGGTTCATATATTATACATTAACATTAAAGGAAACATACTGTTTAAATAGGTAGATATGAGGTGTAAACTAACAGATACATTTACTTTGTTGCACTACCTAAGTCATTTTTTTGAGGATCTATAATTTTACCAAGTATTTTTTAAATCATAACTCAAACTTAATATTGCCACTGCCTGGCTGAAAAAAAATGTTGCCACCAATAAAAAGGTCACACGCTTTAATATTTTGTTGTGCCACCTTTAGCTTTGATTACGGCGCACATTGGCTGTGTCCAAATCCGAAGGCCGAATTTGTCAGCTGCTTACATCACAGCACCGCGCCGGAGACTGTCCAAATTTGAAGACTCATCCTTCTTTTCAATGGTTCAATGGATCTTTCTCGGCTCACCATATCCCATAATGCATTGCTGGCCGACCAGAGATTTTTTTTCTGCTAGTAATGGCGGATGAAGCAAGAGAAAGGAAAACATTTTAAATAAAAAACTGGCGGTATAAAAATGAAAAGTTTCAAGCAGTTGTGTTGTTAATACATTTGTAATTTATATAAACATGTTTTTAAATATTATTTTTGTCAAAAACAAAACGAGCTGTTATAGCGAAATAAACATGCGCCTACAGCGGGTCCATTAGTTCTTTAATTATTGCCTTTAAGTTAATTTTGTGGTTTTGTGAAATTAACTCTAATATATTGATATTTTTCTACTTTCGATATAATTTTGCCTCTGTTTAGTGTCGTTACGGTTGCTAGGTGACAGGACGTACGCTGGGGTACGGACGGGAGACTAGACTGTTCAAATTCACAGCCTCTTTTTTCTGATCTACCAAGGATTCGGCCCACCTAGACCGGGTAGGCCGGGTCCTTCGGAGGACCCAGCCTCTGAATTTGGACACAGCCATTCACTGTGGCATTGTTTCAATAAGCTTCTGCAATGTCACAAGATTTATTTCCATCTAGTGTTGCATTAATTCTCCATCTTGCATTGATGATGGTAGAGTCTGACCTTCTTCCTGAACCACTCTTTCACAATAAGAGCCTGATGAATCCTGGCATCTTGGAATATGGCCGTGCCATCAGGGAAGAAACAATCCATTGATGGAATAACCTGGTCATTCAGTATATTCAGGTAGTCAGCTGACCTTATTCTTTGAACACAGACTGTTGCTGAACCTGGACCAGACCAACTGCAGGAACCCCACATCATAGACCTTAGTTAAATCCAGGTCAACAGTTTTTTTTTGGCCAGGCAGTGTATGACCGAAACAAAAATTAAAGTAGGTGTTTTAAATCTGCTGTTATTAAACCTCCTCCATCACTGCGTTTGTTATGAATTTGTTCCAGTCTGAATTGTAAAGGTAGTTCAGTTTGCACTTTAATTTGTTTTTTTTTCTTGGTGACAGTCACGTTCAAGTGTAGACAGCATCGACAGCTTTAGTCTCTCAATCATTTTCTTTTTTGTTTTGCACACAGCACATTGGTTGGCCTTTGGTTGCTTCTAAAGTTTTATCTCCTTTAAAAAAAAAAAAAAAGAAAGAAAAAAAAAACACTGTGTGCCATTTTCAGTGTAACTCTTGCAGCGATTCATAATAACTGGCACGCCTGAGTTCCTGGAACATAAGGATGCTGAGCACTTCTCCTCTCCTTTCACTTAGCAGTTCAATTTTTCGTCATTATTACCTCTTCACTTTCCCCGAGGCATTGTGATGTACAGAAAGAACTGTGGTCCTGACAGCAGTTTTCATCTCAGACTGAACTGTCTTTCTGAAGGACAGGTGCTTTTGGCACCTCGGGGACTTTTACCGGACGGAGAGCAGGCTGAGGACACGCTGTGGGCTGTCCTTACAGATGATGGTAGCTTTCTAAAAGCTTTAACCGAATCACTTAGTGGCAGAGAGAGCAGAAGCCTGGGAGCAGCAGTCGGGCAGTGTGACTGCACTGAGAACAATCAGAACCCTGAAGGAGGACTCAGGACTGACCGAAGCCTCTGCAGGCTGAACCTGATCACATCAAGGCTTAATGATTAATCACCAGAACAGGCTTCAGTTTCAAAGTTGGCCTCACAGGTTAAAGACCCTCACTGGATTTACATTTTGAATGCACTTTTATGTTTGATTCTGTGTTTTGGGATTATTCATCAGCTCAGGATGTGTTTACGCTCTTGTTAATGTCCCCGTTTATTTTTATAAAATGTTTCTCTGTGGTCTTGTAATCGTGAGGCTGCAGGTTCGAGCTCAGGTTGTGTCAGGAAGGCTATCTGGCATAAACACTTGCCAAAATCGCGACCCCTGCAGAGGGAAGCAGCTTAAAGAAAGTAAAAATCCTGCACTGCGATGTCACTTCCTGCATATACAAGGATTTATCAGACCTTATTGTATCTGTTTATAGCTTCAGGCTTGATTTGAATGAGCTGAGTGTGGGAGGAGGCTGGGGAACATGGTGAGGTATTAATCATAAACAATAAGCCGTATTTATTTTTTAATATATGAAAAGCAAAAGTAATGTACATTATAGATACTCGTGTTGTGACATTTTTCCTCCTCTGGGTTTGAAAAGATCTCATAATTTAAAATTTGAAAGGCTGTAAACATCACATCTAAAATAAATTTTTTATCCCATCGTTTGCTTGCAGCCCTTATTGTTTCGCACGGTTTAGCCCTAAAAGTTGACCTTGTTTGATCATATAAAAGGTAATAGGATTACAAATGTTTATTAGTAACTTCTACATTAAACTCCAGCCCGTTCCATGGGTTTTAATTACCAGAAATAATAAGTCTCTATTTATTAAATTAAATGCGTTCAGTTTCAAACAAATTCTTTTCCATTTCCACTCTCTAATCTCACAGGAGTTTGGTGTCAATTTGTAGGATTTTTTTCTGTTTTTTACTCCTGAAAATCTGAAAACTAACACTTTAAATGTTAAGAATCACATCGTTTTCAAACCAAATAACATTTCTGAGGTGACGCCAGCACAATTACTAACATTTAAAGAAAAATAACCACTTTATCACAGCTCTTAACTATTAAAACAGAATTTTCTTTTTTATTTTGCTCTCTTCTTTCTATTTTGAAGTGTTCTGTAATTTGTGTGAAAGCAATCAGAAGAGTAGCCAGTGATGTTTAGCCCTTCAAGATCTCATTAACCTCAGTCTGATCCTACAACTATTGGGTCTAATGGTGCCTACTTGATGTTGATGTTGGTTCTTGCTTTGAACTGATTGTTGGGAATTAGCAACAGCTGACTGACTGACGTCAGAAAGAAAGTTTGAGATTAACTTTAGTGTCTGCGTGACGGAGCACACAAACACTGACTCAGACTGAGAACAATACCAGACGTTCTGCCATGGTTGGTAATTAGAGGACAATTCAAAAGAAGGTGTCTGGAAGCTTTGTGCACCATTAGTTTCATCTCCTCCCATCGTTAATGATGTGATCAAAACAGGCTTTCTGATTCAAGGTGTCATATGCCGTATTTCCCTGAAAGTCACTGCTTCTCACAGTTTGAACTGGCAGTTTCATTTCAAACATCTCAGTTTTTTTTATCCTGATAATCCACCTCCTTTCGCTTTTTTTTTTTTTTGGGACTTAGTGTCACAAATCGTCCATCTGTTCCTGAGTGAAAAGAAGGCATGACAGTTTGTCTTTTGTCAGTTCTGTGTAAACCTCATAATATCACGCCCAGGCTCTCTTATCTCGGTGATGTCAGCATCCTGACCCGCGGTCCTCACTCGCAGCCTCCCAGGACCGCATCGGAGGGATCAAAGACCCTCTGCTGTCAGATCCATCGCCCGTCTGCCGCGGCGCCGCAGAGATACATTTAAAAAGTGGATGGAAATCCAACAGAAGTTATACAGAACACTGAAAAAGCTTTTGATATTAATATCATTTGTCACCTTGTTGTCTCGAGGGATACAAACTGACCGCTGTTATGATCAAACAAATCTAGTGAGGATTTAAAACCATGACAAAATGGAGTAATTCAATTAAAAATAACATGAGGGCAAGTGTAAGGCTTCAGATATAGCAACCACTTATCATAAAGTACAAACTATACTTAACTAGATGAACTGTGTGAATGCCTAATGATTTTGCTGAACACAAGCTGAAATATATTAAATGTTGACTTGTTAATCCAAGTTGAAATTGAAGAGCTATAATTTACTCAAAGCAAGAAATTCAAAGTGACGAGGAGCAAAACAAAAGCAAATTTGTAAAAAAAAATGCTTGATGTAGAAGAACTGTCATGGAACGACTTGAAAGTAGCACAAAAAGCTTGAATTATTAAAACTGTTTCTGAGACAGGAAGAAAAAAACTGGAACTTTGGTGAACCAAACCTAAAAGACTTAAACTAAAGTTTAAAATAGCTGTACAGAACCAAAGAAATTATTCAACAAATAGTTGAACAAGCCTAAACTGAAGCTTTAAAACATTCAGATTGTTAAGCATAAATTAAAAATACACACACAGAAACCCACACTTCATTTCAGGTTGTAGTTCCTAAATGTTGAAGCACATTACCACACTCTCTAAGAGCTGTGGATTCAGTGGAGATTTTTAAAAAGCATCTTAAGCTTACATTTTGAAGCAGGCTTTTAACATGTTTGTATGAGTTTCCATGTTGTCTTATTAATGTTTTTATCATTTGTGAATGTATTTTTAGATGCTCTGTTGTTTGTTGTGCAGTTTTATTGAGAAGCACTTTGTAGCTCATTGACTGTGAAAAGTGCTATACAAATAAAGTTACTTATTTGCTACTTTCACTGTCAGAAACGTCAGTTGGACATTCATAATTTTCTCACAGCTGCTCTGATCACTACAGCAACAAAGCACTTAAATGCTGATTTTACAGGAACGGTTGAAGATATCAAAAAGTTGAATCATTCTCTAATAACTGAAAGTCTAAAGTTTTGTTTAAAGTTTGAACGGCCTTTCTAGGTATGTAGTTCTGAAGTATGCTGAAACAGTTAAAGATGAAAAAGCAGTAAGTTGTTTAAGGATTTTACAGAATTTCAATGAGTTTCAATGAGGGAAAAAAATTTGCTTACAAACCTAAATATCTTAAAAAGTTCAGGATTTTTGAGACCTGAGAGGTGGGTCACAAGACCACAGAGTCCAATCTCCAGTTAACTTAGCATGCATGTTTTTGGCGTGTGAGAGAAAACCAGAATGTCCAGAGAAAACTCACACAAAAACACCCCAACTGAGTCGAACCGATGACCTTTCTGTGAGGCAACAGTGCTAACCAACTGCTCCACCGTACAGCTTCTACTTTATCACCAATGGTCTCTGCACGCTTTTTGAGTCTTTCATATCCTCATCAGCTTTTAGTAACCTTACTGGTCTTTGAGGGGAATGTATGAACTCTCTTCCATTTCCTGTTTTAATCTGAAGTACATTGAGTTCTAACATCAGTCAGTTCATTAGACGTCATTTTGCCAGAGAAAACGATGAACCGACGAGCTCAACGATTTCTCCTACAATTAGTTATTTCTGATAAATTTGTCCGATCTAAGTAGTTGACTAGGTGCACTCCTCTTTAACGCCGTCATTGGTTAAGCAGTGCATAATGGCCTCAGGAAGTGGCCCATTTATTAGTAATTCCTTGTGATGTGGCTGGCAGAGCGCTGTGATAAATAATTGAGCTCGGATGAATCAAAGCCTACGGGACATGAAATAGGACAAAAAGTGTTCATGTAATGTTTTCAAAAAAAGCTGCACAATAACCGTGAATTTCTTATTAAGTGTTAAAATAGTTTAATTCATTTATCTATTAAGAAGGGATTAGATTTACCTTTTAAATCCTTTTACTTAGTTGTCACTGAGTCATTCTGTAAAACATACTGTATGAAGGCCAGCCTGTGTTTACAGACCAAAGCTGGTTCTAAATGTAAACACGTGATGTAAAACTAATTTGCATGTTTCTTTAACACATAGGAACACTTCCATATTTTAGCTGCACTGCTGTAGACACGAGCACATACAATATTTGCTCATAAAATAAGCTTGCATGTGGATATTTAGCACTTCTTAAACACATGTTTCTACGGAGCCCATCTGGTCACATTGGATAAAAAAATAATGCACGGTCATGAGATAATTATTGCAGTAATTTCCATGCAGGACTGTTGATTAACACGGACAAGTTTCAATTAATTAATTTTAATTTTAATATAGCAGTGAATGACATACTTCAGTCACTTGTGATCGGGCACAAGGTAATTCTTGGCATTTTATGTTGTAGCTATAAGAAAAAATTTTTTTTTTCTTTTTTTGCTCAACACTCAAAAGAAAAAAACAAACATTTCCCAACGCACATCTTGAGCGTTCAGTGTCATTTAATAAATATTAATATTATTACAAATGAACTGTTTGGAATGAACCATTGAGGGTATACTCTTTGGATTAAACAGACCCCCCCCCCCAAAAAAAAATTCTTTTTTTAAGTAATAGGTGTAGAGTACCTTTGACCAGTTAAGCACAAAAACAACGTCTGTATCTTGGCTGCTCAAAATTATCTTGTGGCCATGAGTTATTTTCTCGTGACCACACATTATTATAATATATTTTTTATTCAGTGTCACCTGATGGGCTCAGTGTTTTGCATATGGCTCCTCCCCCTACTTTTCTATCATTAGTTATAGTTGTTGGGCTTTTTTTTTGGTTTTGTGTGTCTGCACGTTGGTAGTTTTCAGAAATATGTTATTATTTTGTACAGCTGGTTCGTCCTAATTGCACAGGCTTCATTGTCAATCCATGCCATGTGGGTAGCATTGCATTTGTCTGGGGACAGACGCCATTTCACAAATTATAGGCCTGTTTCTCTACTTCCACAGTTCTCCAAAATTTTGGAGAAATT
>JARVJO010000096.1:19738299-19749571 GCA_031762555.1 Cynodonichthys magdalenae
ACCACTGGTTTAGACTAATATCATATGTTGAGAAAAGACCAATGCTTTTGCAGGAAAAGGGAAGGTAACAATAAAACCAGATGGAAATTGTGCTGGGCACAGTTACACTAATAGCAGAACTAGTTTCTCATTTAGCAAATTAGCTTTTTTGCTAACGTTAGCAGACTGATTAGCTTCCGGGTAAATTAGGTTCTGCTTCTGAAAAATTCACAAGTGTAAAAACCTTTATTTTTATGATATTTATCCTGAATTAAATAAAAACTATCCACTTTCACAAACAGTGCTGAACGTGTCAGGCACTGTGTGTAGCATGTAGCATCTTTAGCTGCTACATTTCAAACTAAGATGTTTAAAATATTAAAATAAGAAATACTAAAACAAGACTATGTATAAAACATGTTAGAGAAAGGATTTACCATTTGTTGTTTGACTAACTTCGAACAATATTTATAGAAATACTAACTCTATCAAATAAATGCTTTTATTTTGAAAGGGATAAACTGGAAGTATCACAAGTTAGACAGAGCTACAACTCTGGTTTGGATTGGCCGAATTGCCACAGATGATCCCGCCCACCTTCAGATTAAACGGTTTGTGTCGGTCCACCAGTCTTGGAAGAGGATGAAGACTGACAGTCGTCTTAAGGCTCTGTCACACTAGACAACATATGCCAACTTATGAACACTTTAATAACATCTACATTAAAGATGGAATTGAAAAAAACAACAGTAAGCTTCTTTTCGGTGTGCACTTCATGTAAGTCGAACAAATTGATCAAAAATATAACTTTTATTAGCATAAAACATGTTTCATAAGTTGTCTAATGTGACAGGGCCTTTAACAGTTAGCACTAATTTTTTATCTGTTTACCAGATTAGCGTTAGCTAAGCTAAGATCCTTCATTAGCGAATTAATGGTTAGTGAAGCTAACTTTTAACAGTTATAACCAATGAACATAACAAAATAGCGAGCTGCTAATGACAGTCGCACTGATTGGCAGGACAGCTGGAGTTAAATAGATGAGCCTCTTCAGGGGTTAGAGGAGCAGGAGATGAAGGATACAACCAGGATGTAGAGGGAGGTCCACCAGGGGGAGACAGGAGAGGCCAGCCAATCAGGTTACAGCACAGCTGGGCTAACAAACCACTATCCTGTAACTGCACTGTCTTTTTCAAAACCAACAATCGTTTTGGTCAAACATTTAAAATGTTATTCACAATCTCATGCTCAGAGTACGTGTTGTGACTGACTCTCAGCTACTACCACTTTAATTTTTACATCAATATCTGTAAAACTAACCGAGTTGTAGCCATTTTTGTGGTGGCTTTAGCATGGTGTTCATATTGAATTGGATTGTGGAGGTGAGTACACTGTATAATTCTTGAGAATTTTATTCAAATCTTTCCAGTGTTTTATGAGATATTTTGCTAACAGATACAGACCCAGACCAGAAACATTATCATCCACCCTCTACCTTAATGTCATTGATAATAAACGTGTTAGTCCTTTGTTTTTAGTTAAATCTCATTCTGTGCATCCTCTCAGTTGCTGTTATTTCCCATAATTCACTCTGTTTCACTGTGGACTCATTGACAAAGATTGCTTTTTCACAAGTCAATAAAAAACACACAACTATATATTTAATCGTGTTCCTAAATGGGTCATTTTAAATAAAACAGTTTTACTGATGTATTTCCGCTCCACTGAAACTGGCAGATATTTCCTGTGACTGATGCTTCATCTCTGGGTGTCGTTTTAAATTGGTTGCTGATGAAACCGACTCAGACTCAGAGGCCTCATTTTACATTGAAATGTGTTTTTTTTTCTTTATAATCTGTACCAATTGATTCCTGAAACTGCTTTAAGTGGTCGTATGTAGGCTGTAATGAAAAGCTGAAAACTCATTCAGTCTCAGGTAATGTTCTGGCTGAAAACAATTTTATGCAGTAATAAACCGGCTTGTCTACGGCATCCGTATGTGCCGTGACATTAAAAACCCCTCAAGTCCATGGAAACATCCTGGAAACCACTCGTTCAATAAAATCAAATTAATTCATTAGACGGGCAGATCCTGAGGCGCTGAGCTCTTCTGGAGAAGCTGAGCTGGATGGAGATCTGGCTGCAGCTCAGTCATGGAAAACTCAAGGAGCAGATCACTGATGCTGCTTCTCCAGGCGCTTTGAAACTTGGTAGTAAATGTTGCAACATGCAAGGACAAATTATCTTTAGACGAGGCGTGCTTGAGGACTCAGCGGTTCATGACTGTGAGCTTATGTGGCATGGCGGAGATGCCGTGGCTCCGAGGTGTTTTCACATCACAACAACGGCCCGACTGCAGATGACGGGGCAAAACTGGAAGCACACAGATCTGACAAATAGACTTAGAGGTAAGATGGCCACCGCTTTCACCCTTTGGTTTGATGCACTTCACTTCAAATGGCCAAAAGATGCCGGTCATCATTCTCTGCCTTTATGAGGCTTTTAGTAAGACTTCAGCTGATACAGCCGAGAGAAGTCGATAAAACCAGAACCTGGATTTACACAAGAAGGAAACTAAAGAAAATGGGATTTTTAAGAAAGAGGAATGTGAATGTTGAACGACAGAATAAATTATCAGGACTGTTAAAATAGTGAGAACAGAAGATAAAATCAGCAAAACTGTAGCTAAAAAACAAGCACTTAGATTAGAAAGCAAAGCAAACAAATAAAATGAACAGAGCTAAAAGCTAAAATAAGCTAAATCATAGCTAAACGTTTAAATTAGCAAAACAGAATCTAAAACCCCAATTGTGCAGAACTGAAGCTGGAAGCTAAAATTACTGCAGATTAAAGCAGAAGTTTAAAGCAAAAATCAGTAACTGGAAATTTTAGTTTGCAAAATCATTGTTTGCAGCTAAGATTAGCAGAACTGTAACAAACTGCAAAAAACAGTAAAATCATGAAACAAAACTGTAGCTAAAAGTTACAATTAGCAAAACAGTAACACAAAATCTGAAATTAAAGCATGAACTAAAAAGTTTAAATTTGCAAATTCATATTAAAGGCTTAAAATTGCACATTTTACAATGTAAAGACTACGGTTAGTGGGTATGAATATTAACAGCTAAAAGCTGCAAACACCATAAGACGACAAAACTAGATTAAAAATTCTTAAGTTGATTTCAATATGCTTGGATTTTCTGAGTTTTAAAGTATTTTTATTGACAACTTTTTATAAATAAAGTTACGTAATTTAAATTTCAAGTGTAAATGTTTTGATATTTGAAAGGTTAAAATAACACAAAGTAAGCAGTTAGTTTGGGAATAAAGCATCTTGAGGAAACTACAAACAGCGTTAATGCCGAGTCAGCGTTCACACTGCTTATAAACGCTGACTCAGCATTATAATCTCACAGATTGTGGGTTGCAGCTCTGGTTCGGTCCAGAGGAAGAGAAGCTGCCTGAATCCATCTGGAGGTTTAACTGCAGTCCTCCAGGTCTCCTCAGGTTTGATCAGAGAGCAGAAGGTGAAAGTTTCAGCTTCTCTGCAGATGGTTGTGTCGGTGGATCTGAGGAGACGCAGCAGGACCATGAGCCTCCGGTTGCCCCGGCTGTAGGAAGCCTAATCCTGACTTTTTGCTCATTTAAAAAAAAACTACGTCCACGTCTGTTTCTCCTCTAAGTGCACATGCAGAGGCTGTCCCCCAGCAGGCCCGCTCAGCCATTATCGGTTCTGTCTGGGCTTTTATGTGTACCCACAAAACATGACCTGAGTGGCTCCGAGACGGGCCGGTCCGGTCCACCGCTGACGGCTAACAACCTGAACCTGAATGCTTATGAGCCTCATAGCTCAGGAAAGGATTATAGGCATGAAAAGCTGAAGTAAAAACTTCAAACTGACACATTTTTAACACCAGCTGTGATTTATTCTCTTATTCTATTTTCAAAAAGGACATTAGAAAGAAATATGATAATATTGATTCTGTTTTAATTGACTGGCTTCAGAAATGAGCGAAGTCTTTTTAAAGTGGAATTTTCTGTGCTTTATCAAAGTTTTTACAACAGAGTAAAAATGTATACTAACATAATTACCTGATTTAGAAAAATGTGCCAAACCATCTGCTATCACTTTGGCTCCAGTTAGTTGGAATGTGAAGCAGGTTTTTGTTTACATTTGTTGGCAGTTCAAACTGGTCATTTTTTTCCAAAATGAGGCTTATGCTCAATATTTAATTTATTTTATTTTTTTTTTGGCTTATTTAAATGTTACAGTTAAACTTTTATTTAAAATCAAAACGTCTTTGTGCACCAATTTAAAGACATAGTTTTTAACACTAACAGCACTTCTTTTTAATCACAGTACTTTTAGTACTGATTAGGGTTGGGCCTCGTTTGAATTTGAATGATTCTGGTTCTTTTAAGAGGCTTCAAGAGGGTCACAAAAGTGTGCTTGGTTCAAATGAGATAGATCACCAATCTGGATGAAATAATAACTTTCTCTAAAAAATTTTCTCTAAACATTTAATGAACTTGACTAAGAATTCCTCACATGATTATTATCAACCACTGTATAAATATCAAACCTATGAACTTGAATATAAATGTTATGAATTTTATATTTACGGGAATACCCTGTCACGAGAGCCTTATTTTTAAAAACCTGATGAAAACACATCGACACAGATCCAGTGTCTGATTCTGCAGCTACTTCAACATGTTACTGAGCTGATGTTACGGTTTTAAGGTCTAGTATAACTTGTTAGCTGCCTCACTGTTGGTATTAGACGTATTTTGTTTTACTTTAACAAAGATATTCCACACTATCCCTTTGCACACACACTACCTACTTTTCTTTGTTGGTGTTCGGGCACTTATTGGTCCAGTTGATGGACCGATTGAAATTAGGAATCAAAACTTAAAAAATGAAACAATTTCGGGACGTTGGTCCCAGTTCCAATCGATACTTGAGACTCGATGCCCAACCCTAGTACTGATGTTGCTACTTTGGCTAGAAAATATGCAATGATTTTGCTAATGCTACATACAAATGAGCAAACAGGAATACTGGCAATAACTTTAACTACATTTAATGTCTGTTATATGAATTAACTCAAACGTTTGAGGCGTTTCTCTGATAAACAGAAGAAAAGTCAATTTGTCTTTTTCTTTTTAGTCTCCAACTCATCTTTGTCCAGTTCCTAACAGTTGCACTCTAATTGCCCTGCAGGTCAGTCTCCTTTATCTGTAACCTTTCATTCAATCCAGCATCTCGTTTCGTCCCGCTAAATGTGGAAACTTCCCTTTTCATGAACCGTCGTTTTTTTAATTCAGATTCCCATACTTTCTGTTCCATTTTTAGAAACTGTTCTAATTTAATCTCCACTTTGAGAGAGAGAAAATCCCTCTTAATCAAGGATTTACTGATTTCACACAGCCTCGTCCGTGTCAGCAGATTCTCCTCGGCTCAGATCCATTTCATGTGCCGTTGGCTCGTTACGTTCAGAAAACAGATCTGATCCGTCATCGGCATTCATTAAATATATTGAGGATGACTCTCAGGCACTACCACACCAAGTTTTAGCTCAGTATTTGTAAAAATTAACGAGTTATTATAATGTTTGGGTTTAGTTGTTGTGCCATTGGTGACTTTCAATTGAAACTATGTGTAAAGCCAAAAATAACTCATCAAAAACATAACAAACGAGACAAAGACGAAGATCCATTGTTTCCACCGTGGCTGAGAATCCCAAAAAGCTCCCGACCTAATACCTCCAACACCTCTGAGCCATGCCACACAATCATAAAGACCTTAAAGGTTCCTTTAGTTCTCAGTTATTAAACGCTGACCTGAGGCCAGAGTTTTGTTTATTGAAGTGTACACGACCCAGACCCTCATTAAAATACCAGCTGGTTTTATGGCTCTGAACGGTGGACTGCCGTCTCCCGGGATAATAAAACACCAGTCCTGCCTCATATTTTAAAACAAATAAATGTATTGTCAGTTGGATTTTTATCTAGGATAATAGCTTTTAACAGATTTTAAAAACCATTTTTGTTACTTTATCTTGATACTTATAAAAAGTCTAAGCTAAGGACTACATTTAACTAAAATATAAGCTAAAAATGTTCAAAAATTAAAAAAGAAAAAAAAACAAAAGTTTGAATAGAATCTATGCTGATTGACACAAGTTTATTTACTTAAACAAATCAAGACAGAAACTGACTCTACCCGACTTTTGAAGGATGCAGAAGAAACAATTAGGTTGTTTAGCCTTGTAATAAGGGCTGGCATCGGCCTCTGAGTTTGTGAGTCACTGACAGCTGGTTCTGACAAATGATTTGGGACGAGAGCTTCTGAGCTATAAAGTCTCTGCTGGCGTGAAAGAAAAAAAGGAGAATCTGACAGAAGAAATGTTGAGTTAAGTCCCTGCTGTCAGGATTCAGCTGGCAGCAGAGCTGCTCCCTCTGGTTTGGAGTCCGGGGTCTTTTACTCTTTTAACCAAAATAAAAAACAAAAGAATGCATTTTCTGTGAAAACGCAGCATGAAGCAGTGCCGGGTGACTTTGATTAAATTGGCTGAACTAGTTGAAACTTTGAGTTTTTAGAGCTAAAGTAAGCAGAATGCTAGCTAAAGTCTTACAAAAAAAAAAAAAAACATGAACTAAAGTAGAACACTAGATAAAAGCTTTTTGAAGCAGAAAACATGCTAATTGCTAAAAGAAGCAGATCAATACCTTAAAGCTAAAAAAGCATAATAATAGCTAAAGTTTTAAAATATAAAAACACTAGCTAAAAGCTAAAAGAAGAATACTAGCTAAAAGCAATTAGAAGCAAAACACAAGCTAATGGCTAAAAAAGCAGAATCTGATAGAAAAACAAAAATAAGAAATAAAATCTGGGCTTCATTAAAGATTCACAAAATGGAAGAATGTGTTGAAAAAAACAATGCAAGCTAAAGGCTAAAAGGGGAAAAAGACTGGCTAAAACTATGCTTAAAATAGCAAAATGGTAATTTGAAGCAAAAAGCACCAAATGTTGGCTAAAAGCTAAAAGTAGCAAAAACCTAAAGCTACCAAATCTATATCTAAACATAATTAAAAATACCAAAAATATCTAAAAATACTAAATCAGCTGAAAACATTAAGCTAAAAGCTACATGTAACTAATAACTACCTAAAATTCTAAAAAGACTAGCTAAAGTAGCAAAAGATTTAATTAAGTAGACAATAAGGCAAAAATAGAGGACTTAAGGTGAAACCAGAATTTTATTATCAAATTTTTTTAAGTAAATGGTGAGATCTCAGTACTTATTTCTAAATAAAATTATTTAATGGGAAAAAAGTACAAAAACAAGTCATTGCATTCATCTCCTGAATCATTGGAACATTTTGAAATAATAATATCACAAAATATTCAGAAGTTGTTAAATTGAAAAGAGAAATAAACTAATTGACACAAAAACCTGGAAGCTTGTTTGTTGGTTCATGAAGTCCAACAGGTCAGATCCTCTTCCTCCAGGTATTCTTCTGCCTCTGCTGCTACTTCTGAAATCAGCATGTGAAAATATTTAAATAAGAGCTTTTTCCCTCTTAAATCTCACACATGTTGGTCCAGCGTAAATTTATTCAGAAAGAATCTTCACAGAACGGCGTCAAACCTGTGAACAGACCTCCTTCTGTGCTCCGAGAACAAGGCAGGAACTCAGCCTCCATGTGTTCCCGGTCTTCTGTTTCCTGCTGCCTGCGAGCTACAATCCTGTATTATTCCCCTTCCTCAGAAGTTCATCACCCAGGTTTTGCCACAGCTTTTTAACCTCCTTCAATCTGCTATAAAGAAGAAAAAGAAAAAATATATATATGAGCTTCATTAAAGATTCACAAAAGCTGCAACAAAACCCTGCAGTAAAAGAATAAACTCTGTTTTCAACTGATTGCTCTTAATTTTAAACATCATGAATATTCAGATAGTTTTTGGGGGCGGCTGTGGCGGAGTGGTTAGGGGTGTCGTCCTGGAATCAAAAGGTCATAGGTTTGATCCCCGTTCCAGCCTTCCCAGTCGTTTTGTCTCTGGGCAAGAGGGTCCGGTGGCTGCGGTGCATTGCAGCCCCGCCTCTGTCAGTGTGCCCCAGGGCAGCTGTGGATGTAGCTTACCACCATCAGTGTGTGAATGGGTGAATGTCTGAAGTGTAAAGCACCTGTGGTCCAAGTGGATTTGATAAGGTGCTATATAAGTTCAAGCCATTTACCAAAGTTTGGTGTTGTAGTAGCTGTTTTTGTCAACTTGAAGCTCAGATTTTGAGCGACGCTCGTCTACAAGCTGAAACAAAGATCCAAAACTGACTGATACAAATTACCTGCGTAGGTGTGGAAGAATTTTTCATCTAATTCAAAAACCTCAGGCTCCGATGTGGAACGACAAAGTTGTCTTTTCTAAAATTACCGATGTGAACCGGGTGAAGGAACGAAGGCTTTATTCTCCCAACAGCAAGACAAAAAGACAGAAATATCTCTGCAGCCAGGTTTGTACAAATGAGCAGCAGTTTATAGTTGTTTCCTGCAGGTTCTGGACTGTGAGCCCAAGTGTTTACTGATCAAAAGGAAACTGGTTTTGTTCTTACTGGGAGAACAGTAGCAGGAGTCGACTGAAATATGACGTGTCGGTCCAGAAGAGCAGAAACAATGCTTTAATTACACCAGAACTGAGTTTATATAAAATGATTCTTCTCTTCAGGTTTGTTCTTAATCAGAGAGAAAAAGTGGCTTCTTGAAAATCCATAATCATAATCTTTGATATTTCTGTTTGCAAATAAAATCACAAAAAGAAAACAATCATGTTTCGTAAAAATGTAAAATCGAACTAATTAAAAATCCAGTTTTTTATTTTTGCTTTAACTATCTTAACCTCCAGGTAACACTCTGGGAGTTCTGGCCACGGTTTCCCGGTTCCACCAGAAGATACCAAATGGTGCACTAACACAACATAAAGCTTGTCTTTGCTTTAACCATTAAAATGGAAAAAAATGCTTTAGTTTTGCAATTGTCAATCTGCTAATTTAGCTGTAAAACAAAAAAGCCAAAAACAAACACCTGAAAGAATGAACCAAAACACTGACATTTCTTCTGCATAAATTAAACAAATTTGAGTGAAAAGGTCTAAAACGTGTCATAATTCATTAGACAACTGGAGCGTTTCTGTCTTAATGGCCCAAAATTATTTCTTAACAGACGTTTTTCTTGTTTTTTGTCCTTTTTTCTGCAGATTCTAATATTTCCATCTAAATGTCTCTTTTTGTCTGATTCCAACATATTTGTTTACCTACACATCCTGACAGGTTCACCATTTGACTCCAGCTTCCATGTTGTTTATAAGTGCTTTGTTTACACTGAGTGCAGACCCACCTTTCATAATTACATATCAGTAAATCTGGAGTAAATTCATCGTTTGATGTAAAAACAAACTGACTTCTTCTCAGACTGAAGAAGTCTCTTGGAGGAGAGACGAAACGTTTCAATAAAGAAGAACCGTCCAGAGGACCTACTTATTTTTTCCTTTTGACTTTTTACCTGGATTACTGAGATGCATCAGGACATCATTTGATGTAGTTCAGGATGATCTTTTTTATGAATTCATACTTTGCAATGAGTACGTTTTAAATTAGTTCAGAGTTTAAAATCAGTGCTACTTAATTTCATGACATCATATATAATTCATCCTTTCACATCCTTCAAAGGTCAGTGAGATGTTTGAGTCAGTTACAGCGACACATGAATGAATCCTAACCTTTAATTTACTTTTCCTTTGTTGTGTCCTTGTGGTCATAATAAGACCCCACCAAGAACTAAATCCTCCGCCCCGTTATTAAACCTGGACCACAAAAACAATTCCTCTCAGAAATGTCATCTGGGATTAAGGTTTATTCTGACTGATACATTTTTATATTTTTATCCCATTGTCTGGTCTGATGAGCTCTGCTGTCCAGCAGAGAAAAGCACAACCGTATCTCAGCACTACAATGTTTAGGTTTCAGGGTCGATGTTGTGATCTTTAGGTTTTTTTGGCTGCAGGACTCCTGTTTATGACAGAACATCTGAAGGTGCTGGGCGCAGGATGCTAATCCAGCAGGACAACACTCCTCCCTCATGTCCTCACACATACAGCTCACACCGTCATTGATTCTGCTGCATTTTGCTTCCTGCTCCCGCTGTTAAGCTTTAGAAACATCCCCTCCAGCTGCAGCAGACCTGCTCTCTCACATACAATCGAAGCTGTGCTTTATTTTGCTGCTTATTTTGAGCTTTCAATGGTGTGATTATGAGGATAATTTAAAAAAACAATGCTTTATGGACAAAGTTTTAATCTTTATCTGAAATCTAGTTTGAAGAGAAACTGTTATTTATCAAAACAGCTGTGCTGCTTTTTTTAAAGTACCAGAGACGTCTATTTAATATCTTAAAATTGAATGTATTTTTGGAAAGATAACATTGATAATATGATGCAAAAAAAATTCACGCCACTGAGATGAATGTTTGTTGAGATGTTCACTTGTGAAAAAACAGGAAGTGATGTCAAAGGGGAATGTTTGTATGTAAATGGGGCGTTGCTATAATAACACAGACTGTAGAGAAGAATCTGATGTTTCTTTAGATTATTTTTGAGTCACTATCAGATAAATGAAGAGTCAGAGTTCAAATAATATTGTTTCAATAAACAAACCAGGGAGTTTATTTTCTTAAAGAATTCCTCTTGTCACTTCCTGTTTCGGTTTGGCTGAGCCAAGTTCCAAGGTATGTGACAAAATGGGTAAAATTGTGGGTATTTGGCCAAGTCTTCTAAATATAAAGATGTTTTCTTTGACTTTTTGTATTTGAAGGGTATGCACGTCACAGACCCTTTAATGCTCATCAGGTTCTATAATACAGACTGCTGTGATACCATGAATATGCCCTGATTAATAATCCAACCTAATGATTTAAGCAGACACTTTTCACTCTGACCTGCTCGGGTCATACTACTTAATCACCTGTGGGATTTCATCAGTCGGGAGGCGTACGGATTCAAATCACATTCAGCAATAAAAGGCAGGCAGACAGATTTAATTGGCTTGGAGTAGGAAGGCCACTCAACCACCTTCACATTTTCCACATTGAGCATTAAAGTGCATCTTTCATTTTAAGCACATGTAGGAGCCTTTGTAACTTAATATGTTTAAAAATCTAATTTTCATCAAAAATATGGCTCATATTTTAAAATAAAATGTGCTACTACTAGCAGTTTGGGGCTTTCTTCGCTACT
>JARVJO010000096.1:19780018-19793964 GCA_031762555.1 Cynodonichthys magdalenae
TCTTCTTTTAGTGGCTTTCCTTGACTTTCCTAGAGGAATTTGATAAAATGAAAAAGCTTCTCCTCTGTCTTTTACCCGTTTACGTTGCATTGAACAATTAAAAACACTACAAAAGTCACTTTTCCTCATAGCTACCGTTGGAAGTAATGTACTCGTTCAGCGGCTGACCCCCCACTTCCGGAAAATGTGCGAAAACCACGTCTGCCGATGCATCTATTTCAGCTACTTCTTTTAGATATTTTAGGCTAGATTCAGCTTTTTTAGCTATTTCTAATAAAATTGCAAATATTTATTTTCTTTTTGCTTATTTTTACTCCTATTTCCCCGTCTGTCAATTTAAACTGTTTTCATCTATTTTTAGCTTCTTTTTTGTTCATTTTTTCTCTTTTCATTTTTTTTACACTTTTTTGCCATCTTTCTACTGTCTTTTTTTTCTTTCATTTTTTGGGGTTGTGCTATCAACAAAAGTCATCTGTTTAAATGTAACTCATGAGCAGTTTTGCTTTTATATCTTTTCAGCTTTTTTAGCAGGTTTCAGCTAAAATCTTTCAGCACTAAGCAAGGAAAGGCAGTTTCTCTACTTTGTCTATCCTTTATATAAATTGTTTTTGTTCATAAAAATGTCCTTTATCTTACTGCACAGCCTTGAAATAAAACATAAAAACATTGAAATTGTACATCAAAACCTGCAGAATAAGTTTTGGTCACACAGTATAAAATATACTATAAACAAATCAGTAACAATCAATGGGATTTTGGTAGAACAGATAAAAATCAGCCCTTTTTGGAGCTTTAATTCTCAAATTTCACATCATTCCAAGTTGAAATGAGTCACAAAGTTGAACTTTATGTGCCATTCTGTTTCACCTTTAAGCAACAGCCTAATAAATTGACTAAATTAAAAAATAACAATAATAAATTATCCTGTATTACTCACATAAACACTCTTCTCCTTTGCACTTTCAGTAAGAAAAACAAGTAAAACTTGCCCTTTTGGCTCACAAAGTTTGCTGAACATTATTAATATTCTGACAGTAGTTTTAAAGTCAAACAAAGCTTTGTCTCTGGACCATATGTTAGAAAATACATCCCATAATTTTACACATAAGAGTCCTTGAAGGCCTGCTGAGATTCTGCCAGCAAATAAAGATTAACACGAACAAACAAATGTTCCTGAGCACAAATATTCTTCTAACAATTCTGAACATGGTGAATTAATGAGATTCTTCAAACAAGTAGACCGTCTTGGATGCTTTACACACACACACACACACACTTAAACAAACACACACACACACACACACACACACTGCATCCCACCGCTGGCAGTAATTTCATCAGTTTTCACACGGCCGCGTCCCTCCGCCCACTCTCTCTGTCCTTGTGAATATGAAAAACTAAGGAAATGTCTTTTGATATATATTTGACGTATCAGTTCCCAGTGATTCCCTTCATTACTCTTCATCTATTTCCCATCATTTTATTCAATTTCATGCAGCTGAACGAGACAGCAGACGTTATCTTGGCTCTGGCGGTGACTTTACAGGAAGCCCAGGCTTTCGCGGTGAGAACTCCTGCGAGACAGATTGTAACGGAGGGAGATGTAGGACTACTTTGACGAAATAGAAATGCAAGATCAGCTTTATTCGTTTCTGGAGATGGCTCCCCAATTACACTTTAGCTGTCTGTGTCACTTGTCATCACTCTGATTCTGTGTTATTATCCAGCCGGCAGAGGCGACTCACTGCCGTAATATTTCTTTGCAAATCATATCCTGCTCTCGCACAGTTCCTCTCGCCGTGTTTAATAGACCCCACTGATGTGAGTGCAGGGATTACTGAGAGCATGAACCCTACAGACAGAGGCCTGACTGAGTGCCATCATGCTTCGTTGTGTTGTATGAATATTAAACAGCTCTCTGTGGCGGGGAACGCATGATATGACTTATTATCCAAATGTCACCCCTACCTACAAGGCTCTGCTCTCATCTTGAAATTCTCCACACCTAAATCCTGTGATTTTAATCTACATCACTCACATGGAAGCTGAAACACTTGCAAGGAATGCAAAAAAAACTACTGAATATCAGTCGATCTTAAAGCAGCGCAAAGAACTCGATAAACACCTGGAAAATATTTCTAAAATTGTTTTTGTATATTATTATTATTATTACACAGCACCTGCGCTTGGTTTTGTATTTATAACTACATTATTTAAAAAAAAAGAATTAATAATGTGAATAAATGTTTTAGCTCCATTTTTCACATCTATAAGGCGTGTCCTTCAACATGATACAGATCTGAAAAACATTTATTTTCCAAGTTTTCCAACTTTGCAGAAGCAGACGTGTCAAAGTACAAATACTTTGTTTCTTTACTCAAGTAGAGATTTTGGTCGTTGATACTTTACCATCAGACATATGTAGCCTAATTTTACTTTTATATTTTAAGTAGCTTTAAAACCAGTACTCTTATACATTTGCTTGAGTAAAAAGCTTGAGTTGATACTTCAACTTTTAAAGAAGTATTTTGAAACCCTAGTGTCTGTGCGTCTTTGTAATTAATGAATAATTTTGATTTTACACTTAGCAGCTGACTCTCAGCTACTACCAGACCAAATTTTTAGCCTGATATCAGGAAGAATATTGTAGGTATAGACATTTTTTTTTGGTATTGTTGTATGCAGCGTTGACTCCAAATAAAAATAGCAACAAATATACTCAAAGATCTGTTAGAGCTCAGAATATGTGCTGAGGATCTGTTTCAGCTCTTTGTTCCACCAGTGGGCAAAAATGGTGCAGTTTCTGCCTTTCAACATCTCTAGACATTTCCAGACACTACCAGGGGCTTGTTTTTTGAAAACCGGGTGTCAGACAACTTCCTCCGGTTCTTACCTTTAGTGTGACACCTTTACATAAAAAAAAATGTAAAAAGATTTTAAGAAATTTCAGGGGCGACTGTTAAGGGGCTAACACACTAAACTTTGTCAGTATCTAAAAAACCGACTTGAATATAGCCATTTCTGTAATTTTATTTTACGAATAGTAGGAAGTCAGCCATTTCAACTCAGGTTGATTCAGTAAAAATGCATTTGATCAAATAAACTTCACACAAAAGTTAATGAAATTAGTGTTTGGTAGATTATTTCTTTGTTGTAACAGTGATTCTTGGCAGTAAATCTTATGATTGGCAGCACCTGGGGCTACCAGAAGCTCAAAACAAGAGTCAATAACAACAAAATAAGCTGTTTGGCAGAAAAAATTAAGCAAATTTTTCATGTGTGCAACCCACAAATGTCTGTTTTTTACAAATGTGACACCATTTAAAAGTGAGATTATCAGGCTTTCCAACAGTATAAAACTTAGAGCCAATAAGCATTGTTACAACAAAAAATCGTCTTCCAGACACTAATTTCCTTACTTTTTCTGCAAATTTTTAAAAATATTTATTAATCTGAAGGAAAAGTCTTTCTGATGAAGCATAATTCAGTCAGAGAAAAGAAGTTTTGTGTACAGAAATGATTCCTCTGTTCAGTGCTTTAAAAAAGTTGTTTTCCTTCATGTTTTTCTGTGAAGTGAAACACTAAAAGTTGTCTGAACAGAGTGTTTCATCTTCAGGAGCCAGAGACGTGAGGGATTCTGAGAAATCAAGAGTGGGGTCACGAGCGTTCAGAGGAGGTATGGACTCGCTGTTTCCATGGAAGTAAAAATGTTTCTGACTGCTGTACACTTGATGAACTCATTTCCATGCGCGTGTTGTTAGATATCAGGCACCGAAACGCACGCAAACGTGGGAATGAACTCAGATGAATGTGAACTGGAGCTAATTTAACACTCTGACAATATTCTTTTTATTTTCCAGAATAATACGACCGAGCTTTTAGTCCCGAGAAGAAAATATTCATTCAGATAAAGGGAGCAGTCCTAATGTGGTTCAGTGAGTTCTAATCATGTTGGACCCACCACCACGGATGTCGTCATCCCCGTTTATATTTTTCTATAATTCTCCTGCTGATCAAGGAGCTGAAGGAAAAAGGCCCAAATTCTCAATAAACTTGCAAATAAGTGGGTTTGGCTCTCAGTTGATTATTATTAATTTTTTGCTCCTGATGTGGTAATTACAGTTTCACACAATGATTGGTGTTTAACATATTCTTCAGTGTGAAAGGGGAAACTCCCGCTCTCTGTCGTTTGTTTATTTAATACACATGAAACAATGAGCAGGAAGTCACCAGAACCCAGTTTCTTTTCCTTTAATCTGCTTTTTTGTGTTATCACTCGCTGGCGAAGACAAATGTGGAGCAATAACGTTTTGTGATTTTAACATAAAGCCCTCTGGCTGGGGAACAATAGTCTACCTTGGTGGGGGAAGAAGAGAAAGAAGTGGGAGAGAAAGAAAAGGGAAAGAAAGAAAAAAAATTAAAAAATTAGTTTAAATTTGGACTTCAGTTGTCTTTTCAATTAACTATATATTTTTCTGGCCCAAATGTCAACAATCTCTATGATCAAGGTTTGAACTCACGACCTTTGGGTCTAAAAGTCATGGATTCAAAGGTTGCCGGTGTTGTGTCAAACTTTGTTACCTTGTCAGGATGTGTTTCCTCTAATTGCAAAAAGCACTATATGCCTACCTGTATCTACAGCAAAACATGTCAAATCTACAGCGCATTTTATACAAACCAGGATGATACAAAATCTATGCCACGATGTGTCTAATGTGAAATACGTGGTTAAAAGTGGCGTGATTCGTTTCTCCCGTGAATAGCCTACATTTTCCACTCATAAAAATTATATTTCAGGTGCCAATGAATTTGACCGCGACATTAATGGTAAACATCGACAAAATGAAATGTAACACAACAAAACCACAAATATGTCAGATCTGCATGTAATATAATAACGTTTTAACGTTTGAACAATGTAATAATTTTAATTGTAACAGTTTATCATATATGGCTGTGTAGTAACGGAAAAATGTGTCACAGTTGCCATTTTTCTTCTACTAGTTGAGTTATAGAGAAAAGCAGTTAGCGAATAAAAAAGGACGAAACATGGGAATGGGAAGAATTGATTGGTTCCAATGTTTGGAGAAAGATGGAGATTTGCTAACGTGATTGGATGATAAAAGCAGTCAGTCCCCAACTGTGAAATGTAGACAATCAGAAAACCAGGTGATGGAAACATGGAGGAGGATCCAAAACATAGAAAACAAAACAATCATAATGGTGCAGCAGAAAGTTTGTTGTACTTTTTGTTTTTTTTCTGTTAAATATAGACCTCAAACTATCACGGCCATGTTTGTTTGTTCTGAACTCACGTTTGATCAAGAGGTTTTGTGGGATTTCCTGTTTGACATCTGAATGTTCATGAGTGAAATCTGTTTGTTTGTGGTGTGTTAATTTTCCATCACACACTATATGATTTGTTTTTGTCGTTTATGTGAGGTGAAAATCCACCGACAACTTCAAAATCTTGCCGAGTGAACCAGGCGTAAGACTAAAACTCTAACATTAAAGGTGGTGGGCGATAGGCTTTTAATGACTTTACAACTTTTATAAATTCTTTGAAATCCATGCCTTATCTCCTCTTGTGTTACCCCTGAACACGTGTAAGATTTTAAATTGAAGCAAGAAAATCAGAAGCAATTTCTGTCATCAACGCTCACTTCATTTGTGTCTTGTGTTATTTCATGGATCGGCGGTTCTGCTGCAAGGCAGATATGAAATGTTTCCTCGGTGAGGCTGCGAGCTGCTGTCAGGTCAGTATATTACACTGTGTTATTATCTGAGGGTTATCCTTCCTCATTTTCAGGGGAACAGGCTAAAATTCACTAAATTAAGTGGGTTAGTTGTTCAGAGACGGAGATAACGAATGAGCAGAAACTTTTAAAGGGTTGAGATAAGATATTGTATTCGTTGTGTCGTATTGTAAAGGTTGTGTGCGTTTAAATGTATTCACTGTATTTTTATTTCATTATGAATGAGATAAAACCGGAAATTTTTTTATCTTTTTTAGAAGAACTTGCTGTTCTTTTTCCTGGAGTTTCAAAACAAGGTTAATAAGCAAATAAATTGTTAGTTGATGTTCAGTTTTGTGCAATAGTTCCTCTATTTTTCAGGGTTATTAAACAGGAAAATCCTTAAAATATTCATAAAAAGAAAATCTATTTGAAATTTTAGATGCTTGTAAAATGTTTTTGTTTTTGGTCCAGATATTGACCTCTGCAGACTTTTGTTTTGACAAGAAAAGAAAATTACATGATTTTAATCTCAATTTCCTCACATTGGTTTGGACTACGTTCAGCCTCCTCCCTGCCAGGCATCTTAGCTCGCTGCCGCCTTCACAGACCAAAAACCGACCAAGACCAAGAATCACTTTGAAAAAGCAAAGTTCAACATCAAACCGAGCAGAGATGTTTTATTTGAAAGCAGTCGGTGTAAACTGGATCAAGGACCTTCGGTCCTCCTTCATGTTTAAAATTAACACGAGACTCAGTGAGAGTCTGATTTCCCTCACAATCATGTAAAAAATGATGCAAGTATTACTGTAGGTCTTTTTGTTGCTGAGACAGACGTGAAAATCTGCATCAGAGTTAATGACGAGGAAGAATTTCTCAAAAAAAAAAAAAAATCCAAATCTTCAGGAGCTGATCCCCAATGAGCCATTCTTAGAGGAATGGTATTTTCCTTTTGCTCAAATTTACACTCTGCCCATTGTTTTTTAGTAAAGCATTGAGGAATTTATCTGTTGCTAACTTTAATGAACGGTAACCATGGGAACAACACTAAGAAACAGCCAGTCAATCACAATGCAGTCTCTCTTTCATGCCCACTTTGCTTTGTTAGTTACTTTACTTTGGTAGGATCGTAATTTACAAAACGTGACTCATTTCGGTTCATCTTGGTGTTGAACATTTTTGTATTTTCACCCCGTGGGTCTATGATTGATACAGGTGGTCTCCCCAGGGTGGGAAAAGTGTCCACCTGGGCTTCCTCTTCTGGACTGGGAGTGGAGAGTCCTTTTAGCTTGTTTCCTGCAGGAATCACTGTGACTTGCTTTTTGGTCTGAATTTTTGTTTACCTCTTGCTGACTTGGCGTTCAGAGACATGGTGTGACTTCTGCAGTAAAAAAAATGGGACTATTATTTCGTTTGGGGGGCTATTGTGTATTTTCCGGACACATAGTTCAATTCTACACCACAAACAACAAACTATGTTACATTTAGTTGTTCTGAAAATACCGTATATATCAAAAACAAATCTGACTTCATCTAAATGCCTTGAAATTGGCCTCTGTCTTTTTAAGAACCTCCTACCATTTCTGACATTTCCACATCTACACAAAGCTTCATACCGTTTATAAACTTTCATAGGAGAAAAGTCCAACTATTTTTGATAAACTGTCATCCATACCACAGGTGAGGGGTGCTCTGTGGGGTGGGATGTTGGCTGAGGACTGAGCTCTAGGTAGGAGCTATGTACAAATAGGCGGAGCTTTGTATCAGCAAGCATTTAGGCAGTTCCATATGGCTACCAAAAGAGATTCAAAGGTTTCTCAAACATGCATAAATATGCCAAAGCAACACTCTGGGTGTGTTTTTGATGAGGGAATGACTTTATAACATGATGTAAAGATCACATAAGTCAATTTTGCATAATACCACCCCCCCCTTTTAAAAATATATTTAGAGCTCACAAATTAACCAGGAGGCAGAACCAATTACACCCATAATATCTGTAATTCCAGTTAATATTTGTTCATTTATTCATTCAGTCTAACTAGCATCTGATTATGCATTAAATGAAAATGTGTTGGATGCACCAACGTCCAGGTCCCAATAATTTACATGAGAAAGCAGAAGAAACTAAACCCAAAGAGAGCAAGTGCCAAACTGAATGTACAGTAAGTCTGACTCAGGAAAGAGAGCCTTGCAGGTGTGTTTATTCAACCACTCTCACTGCCTTTATTTGACAACTTGTCACTTTTCAGCCTAACCAGGAAGGCTGCTAATTGACTTTCTGTTGGCATTTTCTCATTGTGTTGGCATTACATATCAAAACCACATAATTCAGTTTAAACACATCATTTTCAGGACGATGTCGCTCATGCCTCACTGAACCTCCGGGCTCTTTCTGCTCCGTGATGAATAATAAAACCAGTGGATTACAAACTGGGTGTTGGAACTCTGTCAATTAAGACCAGTAACACAAAGAACTGTAACCAGAACTGTTCCTGTTAGATTTAATGAGTTAAACAGCATTTTTTCTCCTGAGCTATTTATTTCTAATTTAACCGCAAGCTCTGTTGGATATAATCAAGCCTCGTTGCTGGTATCGATCACATCCAGCTTTCAGGACGCCACAAGGTCTTACCCACGTCGATACTGTAAGCCTGAAGATAGAGAAGCTGTGAGGTAAAGTCACAAACTGTGAGAAATCTTTCACTCCGAGCAACAAAACCATTTCTTAAGGGTCACCCGTCTCTCCGGCTGTAATCTCAGCGATTCATAATGCGTATCTTAGCTTCCACTCAGAGCTGCAGCCTCCCGTGTGACGGCGGTGAGGAGGAGAAAGTACGTCATCCAGTCAGATAAGTTGCTTTCCTGTTAGTGATCAGGAGCTGCCACTAGTCGCTCACCCCTGGCCCATTACTCAGCCCTCCATCAGTCCTGGCAGAGACAGCAAACCGTGACAGGTGAGATAGAGCCCCACCGGCCATCACTGCGAGGCGACTTATTAAAAATAATGACTGTGTGAAGTGATTGATGAGAGCGGGGTGACAGCTCGTAGTCCATAGCTATATTTGCACGCCACAGCATACTGATATGATTGACACATCGCAGGGGGGTTGAAAGGGAACATGTCATTTTAATATTTAAAACTTTCCTCTCTCGCAATGTGATTGAAAGGAAAGAGAGTGGTGCGATTTGTGAGGATTCCTGAAATGTGACACGATTAGTATTCAGCGAGTACAAGATGTTTGACCTGGAGTAACTTTTCTTTATTTGATGTCTCTCTGTAGCGGCGACTGAACTTGAAGACCCCAAGGATTACACATATAATAAAATAGATTAATGTAGAGCTGCAGAGTTTAAATATAAGCATTATAATTCACTTGTGGTTGAGAAACGCTGCCTTTTGAGGTTTTTACAGCCAACTGCTGAACTGGGATAACAATTGTCACCTTTTTAGCAGCGATTTTCAAGCAGAAGTTGAAGATAGTTTGATATTTTGCGACGTAGCAACGTGTTTACTACTTACCAAGCATTAAAGGGAAGGAGTGAAACCAAATTGGCTTTAAACGTGGCTGACGAAATGATAGACACCAATTTGCAGAAGATGGAAACAGTAAACAAGTTGAGTACGTCCCTGACGTCGTCCCAAAATGCCCTCAAATGACACATTTTCCCTTCAAACAACATGATATCACCTCACATTTTATTTGAAGGTTTACCAAGCTTTCAGTGATTGTGTAAAAATACTAGCAGTGAAATAAAATGTTTTTGTTTAACATGTTTAGACTGACTGTTTAAAACTCAGTTCAGCTCAAGAGAAACATGGTCTATTATGTTAGTAGAGTTTTCTCATAACATCTCTTAAAACATGAACACTGCTCTCTGGTGAATAACTTATGGTGGATGTGGTGACCATAATCTAGGTATTTTTTTAAGATCTGAAGCAGCTCAAATTTATAGTCGGGTCACGGAGGCAACAAGTCCAGGAGAGTAACACAGACCTCCCTCTCCCCGGCGACACTTTCCAGCTCGTTCTGGGGGACCCCAAGGTCTTCCCAGGCCAGAGAGGACACATAATCCCTCAGTGAGTCCTGGGTCTTCCCCAGGGCCTCCTACCAGTGGGACGTGCCCAGAACACCTCTAAAGGGAGGCGTCCTGATCAGATGAACCCCCTCACTTGACTTATTTTGATGAGGAGGAGCAGCAGCTCTACTCTGAGCTCCTCACTCCATTTCTAAAGCTGAGCCAGACATAGTTTTCCAGCTGATGTTGGTCAGTCCAACCATATTCCTGCAGGGGACATTTGGAATTTTGTAGAAACCAATAAGGCAGGAATATTCAACTAAATTGCTCCGGGGGCCACAGTTACTGCAGGCCACCAGCACAGGGGCCAAACATCCAGCAATTAAACTCATGGTATAAATAAACCAAGTATTACAAAGATCTGTTACCTTTGAAATGGTTAATAATAAAACAATATCAAAAACAAAAATAACACATTTGCCTCCTATTTAACACAAATATTATTTTTGATGTCTCTAACTTGCCAAATTTTAAAACCAATTTTATTTTCACTTCCATATTTTTATCTTCAACTGCTTGTAGTTTAAATTTTTTTTTACCAGCTTCTAGTCAAGATTCTTACGTTTCTGTAGATACCACACATCTATGTCTAACTAAAAGAACTTCTAGTAATTCAAGTAGAAAACCGGGGGTTTGGGCTTAAGAGATGAATGAACCAATTGGCGGGCCGAACTTTGGTCACTCGTGGGCCGAATGTGGCCCGCGGGCCACCAGGTGAATAGCCCTGCGGTAAGGTAAACATGCTTGTTTTCTTGTCAAATAATTTAAAAGCTTTATCTGGAATGAATAGTTTCCCCTTTTCTTTTCGTTCTGACTCTATTTTGAGTCATTATCTATAGATTTTGGGTTATTCAGTAAATCACTTGTTTTGCATGCACCAAATCGCTCAGAAAGACTTAAAACAGCGGTGGAGTTTTGTTTTTATGGAGGCGCACGTCCACTGGAGGAGATAATTTTTAAAGGTTAGTTTTTGTTTAATTTTGTATTTGTCATTTCACACTTAGCGGACTCTAAACACTGGAACGACCTGTAAATACAGTTATAAAATAAAAAAAACAGTCTCTGTTTCCGTCCCCGCCATTGAGGTTATTGTTTAGATATTAAAAAAAACACTTCAAAAAATGGTCGTTGAAGGGCTCAGCCTATCATTGACGGTCGATAAATTTGTCCAATCGCCCAGCCTTACCGGCCACCCTACGCAGGAAGCTCATTTCAGTCGCTTGTAACCAGGATCTTGTTTTTTCGTTCATGATTCACACCTTATGACCACAACTGAGGTTTAGACAGACCAGCAGAGGTGTATAGTAACTAAGTACGTTTACTTTGTTACAGTACTTCAGTCATTTTTGTGAGAATTTTGAATTTTACCAAGTATTTTTTTAATCCTTTTACTTCTATTTAGTTACATTCAAAACACAAAAAATCATACTTTTACTTCTTTACTTTAAAGTTTAACACCTTGTTGCAAATTTAAATATGACCGGAACTCATCATAAAAACAGTTGATTATACACTCTAAAAAATGACGTGTTGAATTTACTTAACCAAGTTATGTCAACCGGTTCCAGTAAGCTGAGTTGAGTAGAAGTAAAGCACTTTACTCCACTTGGTTTAGTGGAACCAGTTTGGTTAAGTAAATTCAACATATTTTTTTAAAGTGTGTATAAAAGTACTTTTACTTTCCTGATTGCTGCAGTACTTTTCTTATCAGAGAAATTTATTTTTACCTTAACCTTTCTGTTTAGGTATTTTTACTTTTTTCTTTCAATTACTTTATACACCTCTGCAGACCAGTAAAGTGAGAGCTTTACCTTTTGACTCAACTCTTTCTTCACCACAACTGACCAAAGCAACGTCCTCATTACTCAGGATGAGGCCCCAATCCGTTGTGAAAACATAGACCTGCTTGAGGCAAAAAGGCATTTAACTTTCCCATGATTCTAAAATGTTGTTGCTTTGACAGTATAATTTAAGTTCAGCAACTGCAAAAAGTGTAAAAACCTGTTTTTAGCCAGTTTTCCGATGGGATCAGTGTATCTGCAAGCAGTCGAATTATTTAACTTTTTCTTTTTTCATGAATGTCCTTGCGTGTCATTGGGCCTCGCTGCTATTCATAGAGATGTTAAATTTAGGTATAACAAAGTGCAGCTGCTCACTAAAGTAACTTGTGTTCATGACATTGTTGGAACAATGCGTCTGACCTTCCAGTTGTTTCCATCAGATCTAAAAGACGAAGAGTTATACAGGTTTTGTCTTTTTATATAAAGCTGCCTGTTTTCCTTCTTCTCCACCAACCACAGCATGACTCCAGCTCCTCACAGATATATATCACTCATCTGGTGTCATTTTTGTGGAAGGGGAAGCGTAGCCCCATCTTCCCTTGAATGAAGAACTCTTCCTTTAAGGCCCCATTGGAGCAGATAGGATGGCCTTTTGCATATTGGTGAGCCATGTGTCCGTGTATATGATGATGGATTACACTGCAGCACTCTGTCAGATCCTGTCTGTCCTCGTGTCCTCTGCTTCACTCGTGTTAACTCCTGCCTCTGCCTGTAACCTCCTTATGGGCTTGACAGGAGCTGATAGAAGCTGATCTATGAAAGCTAATTTGGTTCAGAAGATATGATGTGCTAAAACGTGGTTTAAAACAGTTCTTTAACATTTGACAGAAGACAGAATATTGGATCTTTTACAAAATAAGTTAAAGGTAAATTGCAGATATTTCTGACTAAAACTATTCCAGATTCTCTTTCAGGTTGAGGTTTTGTTTGTGTTGGACTTTTCAAATACTTCCCCCTTTAAACCACTCAAACGTTGCCTTAAGGTGGGGTCTCGTTGGGCTGGTGACTAATTGGTAAATGGTACTTAAAAATGTTTTCAAGGGTTTTCAGTTTCCTGGGTTTTCAGCTTAACTGTTTAAAGGGGACATGTCATCCAAAGTCTACTTTTTTCACCATTAAATTCATTTTGTTGTGTACTTGGAGTCTCTAGGAGGCAGAAAAGTTTAGTTTAGTCTCTGCTTAGATATCTTTATTTTCTGTTTGGGTCATATTTTTCAACCTGTTCAGTTTTCTCTATTTTCTGTTTTCTGAACTGTTACATCACAGAATTTGCGACAGAATTTGTAAGGCTGGATGGACAAGTCTCCCCTTGTTGACATCTTTTAATTAACTGGTAAATAAAATGTTTCTGCGCAGCTATATAGTTGTAAACCCCTCTATCAAACTGGAATGGACCTTTCTGGAAGCTGGAGGGGGGTGAGGCATGAAGCGCCTCTTTCAGATTTAAAGAGACAGCCTCAAAACAAGTTGATCTAAGACACACCCCATAAAAGGGGCGGGGCTTGCAGAGTTGCAATAAAGAGGAATTCAGACCAAAGCATTACAGTTCCACTTTATTTGGACCACAACTGAATGATTTAAATGTGAAAAAGAAGAATTTAAAGCAGGATATATCTCAATTCAATTTTAAACATGTTCAGGAAACTTTTGTGCAACTACATTTTTCCTATTCTGAAAGTAAATCTTTGCTTAAATCTGCTTCCTTGGCAAACTGATATAATTTATCTGTATTTTTTTTTTTTTATCTGACCAATTCATCTATAAAAACGAGAAGCTTCAGGGTGTGAATACTTTTTCATTCTCAATTACGTCAAGTTTAACCTGTTAAATGAAGTTTTTGGTAAACTCTGTGTTTAGCAGCGCTGCAGATTGATGTAACACTGAGATTATGTGACATTTGAATCAAAACATTTAATACTAAATAAAAATATATTATTTGCCTTTTGAAAGTCACGTAAAGTCTTAATTAGCGTCAATAAAGTCAGGTGAAGAACAGATACGCAAACACTGTTTTCAACTTATTTTATAAAAAACAAAATTATTTTTGTATTTTAATTTTCTTTTTAAAACTTTTAGGTGAAATACAAACATGTTTTGTTTTAAAGGACAAAATATCCATGTACTGAAATGCAGCAAAATGAGAAAACACCAGTGAGAACAAGACACTGAAGTTCACTTTTTAATTTCTTTCCAGTGGGGTGTTTGTCCTTTGAGTCCTGATTTATATCTCACTTTTTTTTGTTTCCCTTGTTGTATTTTTATCTCTGCAGTTCTCTATGTTCCTCATTGT
>JARVJO010000096.1:19797715-19813245 GCA_031762555.1 Cynodonichthys magdalenae
ACACATCTTTTGCTCAAGTATAAATAAATATCTGGGAGCGGCAAATGCAATTCTTTGTCCTGTCGCATCCCTACCTCACTTATGTGCTGTCTTGTAAAATAAAATATTATAGACCACCACGGTTAAATTACATTAGGATGCAATGATAAATACGTTCCATAAAACTCCCAACGTGGCTCATAAATAACAGAATTTGTTTAATGTGACAAATGTGGTTGTGGGGGTGTTTAAGTTGCATGAGAAGCGAGCCATGCTTGCAGGTAGTAGGGTGGCGTGTATAAAACCGTAATGATGAGTGAGGCAGCTGTGAGTGTGTGTGTGTCTCATGTTCACGGCCAGCCCTGTCGCTAACGCAGCAGCCCCCTGCATTATTTATCTCCTCAGCAGTACAACTACTTTTACTGCTGCCACACAGCGGAGAATCTGCTCGCCTTGCACCTTAAAGATCTTTTTCATAAAGTTCCCTCCTTTCTTCTCTTTCCTCATTCCTCCTGCTGCATGGAAGACCTCTGCCCCGTAACCTTTGAGCTTCTTTTGTTTGGTTTCATCATAAAAAAAAAAAATACTTGCAGAACTTTCACAAAATGAGTATTGATTTGTCAAACAATAACACCAGACCTCACAAGACCGCTCATAGATCTGTTTATATATAGAAATATAATTTTTAAAAAAAAGCACCATCTTGGAAAGTTAGCAGCGTTTAATGAGAACTGAGAAAACTTGTCTGGCAAACTGTTATTTAAAATTACTCCTGGCTGCTCTTCACTTCCCAACGCGCCCCTGCCAGCAAAACAAATGAGATGTGCAGGAAAAGTGTCCTTCCAGCTGATTATTTGTGCAGAGGAGGAATAGGAGTGTTTATAGTGAAATGTCACCTGCTGTTAAAAGTTTTAACAATTTGAGGGGAACAATATCAGAGTTTGATGAAGACGTGTGAAGAAATGTCAGAAAGGAAAAGGGAGGTCAAGTTTATTCTCACACTGACAGTAATATCACAAAAGAAATCAACTGAAATAAAGAAAAGTATGGCAGGCTATTTGAGCATAAAATCAGATTCACAACACTTACATTACAAATATCTAAAACTGATTTATGACTTGTCATATTAGTTAATCAAGTCATCCAGGAAATTAAAGAACAAACATGAGGTACTTGGACTTTTTATTATTATTTTATTTTATTATGATTAAATATTCATCTTAATCTTTTTTGGATGCAAAACCACTGGATTTACTCCAACTGTGGTCTGAGCAGAGCTCCCTTTATTTCCTGTCTTTTCTCCGCATCAACCCAAATCTTCTGCCGTCGTGGATCTTTTGTTAAATTAAAAAAGCTGGCAGCTGACCCTGCATCATTCATGCACCCAAAAAACACACATTTTCCCATTTCAAGTGCACAAAATTACGTTAAACTTCACAAACAAAAGCTGCTATGTGTAATCCAAAGAAGCAGTTTAGTGTTGTTAGACCAGAGTGACGTCACGCATCGTTCCGCCTCCTTCAGGAGCTCTGAATGGAAATTATATCTCTGATTTGTAAAAAATTATAATTTTTGGCCCCTTTTACAAAATTATTTAGAAGTTTTATGGATATTTATACCACATATAACATATACTATCATATTCTAGTCTAAAGTAGCCTTCACATGACTTTTAAGATAGATATCTGAAAGTTATTTATGCTGAGTCATTATTTGCTTTCAAGATGCTGACTAGTCATAATTCCAATTAAAGATACCTTAAAGAAACAGTGTAACATTTAGGCATATCTTTTAGCAGAATTTAAGATAATCACTAATAAATGATTAAAAACGCATCTAATCATTAAAAACTAAGAAGTCATAGGATTACTTTTACCTTAGAATAAGGTGTTTATATATACATGGGCGCTGGTAGACACTGGCTGAAGCTGCCATTTTGCACCGCCATTTTTCTACAGTAGCTTGTACCATATTACTACCACTTGAAAATATTATTTTTAAAGCTGCTGTTAGACATCGCGTTCGGGAGTATCAAAGATTTATGGCACCTGACGTGCCGTGGGGGGGTGGAATGATTTTCTGTTGGTTGCAATAAAGAAGCTCAACCACTAGATGTCGATGGATTTTACACACTAAATGATTATTCAAGATATCTTAAATGTGTTTATAAATATTAGGTTATCAGTGTGAGGGAGGTATGACAACAACTCGTGCTCTGACCTTTCACAATAAAAGCTGTGACCGACTCAGAGACATTACTATTCCTTAGGCTATAATTTAAACACATTCTTCTCCCCAACGACGCCGTCTTTTTAATTTTTTATGTTCTGCCCAACAATTAAAGCAGAGCTTTTTTTTTGTTCTCCAGTGAAAAGAACTTAGTCTTTGCAGCTTCTAAACTGACTTTAGGAGCGTTTCCTCCTCTCACAGAGCTGCAGTGGTGTTTCCGGTGCAACAGGAAGTGGAGATCTGAGGAGATGCAATTAGTTTAGTTAGTTTATTTTAATTATGCTTAATTAATGCATTAGTTAAAGGTTGTTATTAAGATTTTGAATTTGTCAGATTTGTTTAGTTCAGTTTCTTGTCCTTATTGTGTGCTTGTGTTGTATTTTATTGTTTTTTAAACATCATGATCAGTTGACTAAAGATGAAAAATTCTGACTTTTGTTTTAATAAATTTCACTGTCTCTGTTCAAATAAATAAATTAAAATCAAATCCAAATTTTTAATAAACCAGAAATGAGATTTAAAAAGCAATGATATAAAACAAGAACCACTGGATAAAAACTGGATGAATTCAGAAAGTGCAAGGTATGTAAAAATATAAAGTCAGACATCTAAATATATCAACATGTTTAACATTTCTACGTAGGAGTGTGAAGTTTTTCTGCGTGCCCACGACTCTGCATTTTCCAGGAGCATGTTTAAGGGTCTAAATTGTGGGTGGATGGTGTTACCAGCTGACCTTTTTATCATGACAGCAATGTACGCTAATGGCCATGTCATATTTGACTTCCACTCTGTGGGAGGCGCTGCACAGAGAACAGGCGAGGGCACGCCGTGTGTGCAGCTCTGCCCTTCCAGGCACTCACGCTCACAGCTGTGAATACTAACGAGACGTGTTTTGTTGGTCAAAAGGAATTTTAATTGGCAGCCAAGATGCGTGTGCTCTCGCCTCGCACGCCGACTCCGGGACCTCTGGCTTGAATAGGGGAGGCTAATGTGATTTTGGCAGTAAAACTGTTTGACTTCCCTGACATTTTTCACAACACACAATTATAAATGCTCATTTTTTTATCAGAGGAACAACAGAAACAGATCAGAGAAAATGCACAAAGCAGCCATATGCCTGCATAAATCCAAACGTTGCTTTTTTTTCCCCCCAAATAAACTTAAAGAAACACTTTTTTTTTTTTTTTACAAATCTGAAGAAAAAGTTTTATTTATTCTGCCTGTAGATGTTTACATAAGTAATGTTAAGCAGAGCTTCAACTGGGGAAAATAAGAGCAGAAATTGAAAAAAACAGATGATTATCTTCACTTGTTCACAGTTTGTTTATCGTAAACAATTTGTCTTTTGAACGAGTGTGAACCTCCTCAGGAAACAGTCACAGTGGTTTTATTTGCCTGTTAGATGATGCCGTTTTTCGGAGGTGATGAGCTTTAAGGTATTTTTTTAACGTACCAACAGGAGGCAGAAAGATGTGAAGATGAGATCGCCATTCAGAAAATGCAAAGTAACAGAGCTCCACTCTTAGATGTTAGTGTGTTTATCTCTTACTTGTTACTTGATGGGACACTGACTCAACCTTTGCTCCTGCTTGTAATAAACAGAGTCCCTTTGGAAGTGAAATGTGGAGTTTAATAAATATTTGCTGGACTCTGTTCTTCATTCACACACGTACACAAACATGTACCAGAACAGGAAACGACTGCTCTGTAATTACCTTTAATGGAACAAGCTGTGACCAATTAGCCGGTGAGTGTTAATTAGAAAACTTCAATTTCAAGAGGATTTGGACAACAGCGTAAATGAGATATATCTGAGGCTTCATTAGAAAACGCTTTTAATCCAGAGGAGTTCGGTCAGTGTCAGCACACAAATAAATTCCTTAAAGGGAACTCCCAACTAGTTGGAACATAAACATTTACTTCAACTACAAAAACGAGACAATACTGTAGGCTTTTTAGTTTTTATAAATGAAAATAAATAGATATTGTCACACAAATGGCCCAATATTATTTATGCTGCAAATTATACCAGGTAAATGATGACATTTATTAGGTGTTCCAGTGCGATGTTTTGTTTTTATTGGACCTTGCAGTCTTTGTTTTACAGTTGAAGTAAATAATAAACATAATGTCCAATCTTACAACTAATCAGGGTTCCTTTTATAGGAATCATCTGCTGCCTTTCATGTTCATCTTGATATCTGTTACCTGTCAGCCATCTTGAAGTTGCAGATTTCCACGCTCACCTTTCAGTGTTGGGTGATAACTGTCTGTAGAAACCACCACACAGGAAGAGTATAATTCTAACCTTTCCTCCTCACAAAACTCCAACGGTTTCCTTCATTTATTCATTCAGAGCATAAACAAATCTGTCAGGAGGAAGTCTGTTTCAGAGACGGAAACAAGCCTCTAATGTGGTACTTCATATTCCGATGATACCACCTCTGTGAATCATCCACAAGAGGCCCAGTGTCAATAAAGACCGGTGAGCGTGACGTGAAAAATCATAAAACGCAGATGTTAACGGCTCGGCCCTCTGGTTCCATTAGAAAAGACAAGAGTTCAAAGTGTTTCCGTCTTGATTTCTGAAGTTCAAACTATGAGCAATCGAGACGGATCACTTAGTGGTCAAGAAAAAGTTATTATTCCAAAAAGGTACTTTTTACATGTAATAAATGCATTACTTCTGCTTTTAGTTGATTGTAGTGCCACTTGATCTTTATTAAGATCCTGTAATTATTGTAATCAGTCCATTGAGCTACATAAAGTTCATACAGCTGGTTTTTATCTAACCAAGTGTAGAGAAGCCATTTTAATCTGTTTTTATCCCAAATAGTCAAACTCTGATTATCCTGTATCTAACAGTCTGAGACCAAAGTAACCAGTGTTTTAGAAGGTAAATTCTACATTTTATACGCTGGAATGATGAGTTAGGCTGTTTGTTGTTTATGTCTGTGTCAGAAATCCTATTTTACAATTTACCTAAAAGCACCGCAGCCTGAAGCCTCATGAATATCTGTTCCCAAGTCAAATTGATATGTAACTTTTATTTTTGCTCACCGGGGTTTGTTGGGCCTCGCTAATTCTAATTTCTTAGTCTGTTTCCATCCATCCTTTTCTTTCAATCAGACTGCTCGGCGCAGAGGCACACGGTTGTTATGGTGATTACTATTCATGAACCGAGACGTCACGACGACGCCTCGCATCTTTGTTTGCACAGAAACACACACACACATGTAGAGGTATTGTTTCCAAATAAGCAAGCCTCTGCAGTTTTAGCTCAATCTATTATTCATATTTCTCTGAGCCGTTTGGTTTGTGTTGGTAAAAACACAGAGGCAGAGGAAGAAATGGTCGTCTGCACACATTACCTCTATGTTTTTTTAACAATTTTCACGATTTACGTAAAAAATGTTTCTCCGCATGCAAAACACAAACCATTTGAATATTTCTAAAGCTCCTGTGGATACTGCCTGCTTCTCTGTGCAGTTTAAATGTTTGGTTTGCAGGTCTTTTGGGGTCCACAAGGTCCCCCCTTCGAGTGGTCCAGACCAAAACATTCTAACTAAACAGGAGCTGGGATGAATCTTGCAGAAATTAAAAGTATAAATGCAAATTTTCATCAATTTTAATTATGTTACAATGTTTCTGCGTGCCACTAGAGGGCGCTACCAGCGGCTTCTTCCACATAGAAAAACGTTTTTATGTTTTTTTGTTGTTTAAAAATACTTTGACTCATCAGAATACTGAACATAGCCTCGGACACTGCTAAACAGCTGCTGCAACTCAGAAAATTGAAATTTTTGATGATAAAGAAAGTACTTCAAAGGTTTTTCTAAATGTTTTTACAAACCAGAACTGGCAAATGACAAATACAAGGTTATGGTCAAAAGCTTTTCTGAAAGAGTTTTTTTTTTTTTAAAGAATGCTATAAAGGCTGAACAAAATGCTTGTTTGAAGGATGAAGATCTCCAGGAAGGTTCACATCATAAACAATCTGTTCTGCGTCCTCATAACTTAAAAGCACCATAGCTTCTGAAATATGTTACATTTTCTGGCCAAAAAAACAATAATTTTGTTTGTCAGCAGAAAAAGTGATGCTAAAATCAAATGGTGTGAAGGTTTTGTTGTGAAAACCTCGAGCGGTCACTAACCGTTCCAATTCTTTTTCTCTCAGGTGTTCACCAGGTACGGGAAGTGCTACATGTTCAACGCCGCAGAGGAGGGGAAGACCCTCCGGACCACCATGAAAGGAGGGACTGGGAACGGGCTGGAGATCATGCTGGACATCCAGCAGGATGAGTACCTGCCGGTGTGGGGGGACACAGGTAGGCCCGGCAGCACGTTCACCTGTCCAGCTGACTTTAAAGACAAACAGTTAAAAACTTTCCTCTTATTGAAAGTAACAACCTGCTCAAATGTTTCACTGTTGAGATAGAAGAAGCCCATCAACCTTTTCTTCTCTTATTTTGCCTCCTTTTTGTTTCCTGCTGCTGTAAAACGCTACTTACAGAGCTTTATTCTTCAGTTTATTGGGTTTGCTGTTGCCAGGCGACAAGGAAACAGACACTGTGTTGTTTTCTTTATAAAAATAACTCGTAATTGTATTTTTTGTACAAGAGTACCAGGCTGCAAACATGATGAGTTTCCAAAACATCAAGAAAGTCAAGTCTTTTTTTTTCCAAATACTTGTTGCAACATTTTGTTGCTTTTACCTTTAATGTGAAACAGCTTCACCTTCCTGCTTTTATCCACAACATAGCAGAGTATTTCTGCTCTTAAACTAAGCTTTGTCATCCCTACATATCCTGAGAGTTTTGTTTTTTATCAGATTATCAGGTTTTATCAGATATCACACAAATCATTTGTGCACTCTTTGCTGTGATCAACTATTTTATATTTCTGCTGTAAAATCAATTGGATATGATGTGAATCTGATAAAAATTAACTGAGTGTTTCCCCGGTTAGCTTCGACGCTAAGCCTCCAGCTGTGAATATTTTTTGCATTAACAAAACGTCATTTAAACATAATTAGCATCAAGATAATTTCCTTTCTTCTGAATATAATTCGTACAAGAATACTTTTCACCTAGAAATAATAAAAAACAAAGCTTGATCTGGAGCGACACGTTCTTCAGCTCATGTGACTCGTTTCATCTGATCTGAGCTGTAAATCATTTTATCATTTTGACCTTTCTGAAGTTTTTTTTTTTTTAATCTTGCACCACAGGGCAGAGCTATAATGAGATAAAAATGTTGTTACACTCTGAGTTTTCTGTCTGTCATATTAAATCAAAATAAATTAACGGTTTTAAATTCTTACTAACGGTTTAAGCAAAAGGAGCAGAAACTCTGTCATCCTGACCACGTTCAGAAATAAATGCCGTCCAGCTCTTCTTCAGCGCTGCTCAGATAATAGAGTGAAGAAAAACACCTGGAGATAAATGACCTGATTTCGTGTCTCTAACCACAGAGACAGATTGATTTCCTGACACGCTCTGCATATTTATTTACGAACCATCTTCCTGACGACCACAAACACGTCCAATCTATTTAGTTTTTTTTCTTTTCGATGTACCGTTTAACCTGCGGGAGAGCCGAGGATCCAGGAACCATCTGCTTTCCTTAGCCTTTCAAACTTTTATACGTCAAGTTTATTTTCCATAAAATTGGATATATTTGTCTGATAGTGAGGAGTATCATGTCTGACTGCAGCTTCCTTAGCGGAGCTGTGTGTCAGCAGAACTCTGGAGACAGACTGCCGGCTCCTGGATGATGGACAATAAGAAGAGCGATGGGAGGGACGAGGGACTGGATGGAAGAATGGGAGCTGTCGGGAGTCGATGGGGGAACGAGTCCCTGGGCGTGCTGAGTGGGACCATTGTGTCGGCACGGAGCAGAGACCTGGTGCAGATTTCTGCTGATGCTGACTCATCCTGCACAGGCTAATTAAACCCCACGGGGGGGAACACACGGACGCAGAAAACCTGGGTCTGTTTTGAGACTGAAGATGAGGAGGGTGTGGCTGCAGCTGTTGGTTTATAACTGATCTGCTCTCCCAGGAACCAGAGGAAGAATGTTAGAATAAGGTAAACAGTGTCACTCAGCTGGACTTGTTGTTGCTTGTTAAGCTGCTGGACCGAGCCTGGTGCTCTCATTCAGTTTCATCATGGACCCATGTAGGCTGACAGCTTCCCCCAAACACCTGATCAGAAACACTAACCATCAGTCTGACGCACAGCAGTATGGAGAATAACAAACTGTTGGTGGTGTTTTGTCATTTTATTCTTTTCTTTACTGTTAGACAATCAGCCTGCTGGGGACCACAGAGAATTAATCTGTGGAGAAATGGAGAAACGAGCTCCTACAGGTACGTCTCATTAAATTAGATCAGGGGTGTCAAACTCAGCTACACAAGGGGAACAAAATTCAAACCTCGGTCCAAACTGAGGGTCAGTTTCTCTCAATATTTATTGAAAAATGTTATATAACAAGTTAAACTTATAGAATTATAAATAACTTTTCCCAAATTATATTTTATAGCATTTAGAACAAAGATAACCTAAAGAATGAAGAAAAAAAAATAAAATTTAGAAAGACATCATTATTAAAGGTGCAATATCATGTAAAATCAACTTTAAATTTATATCATGTTATAATTTTATCCTCTCATCAAAAACATGTCCTGAGGCAGCCAGGCAGGAGAGCAAAAACCCCTGATTGGGTCTAGAACCGCCTTTTGGGATCAGCTCCTCCTCTGGGCTGGGTCTCTGAACCGAGCCTCCTCATCACAGAGCACACCTCCCCGCCCCGCGACTCCTGCAGGCTATCGACAGCAACAATTAGCAAAGTGTCTGATGACCTCCTAATACTAACTACTTCTCAGTGCAGTCCTTTTGGGATTATAAAATGCCTTTGAGGAAATGTTTTTTCGGATGCCAAGGAGACTGCTCTCTTTTTAAGCTTCACAATGATGTCATTTTTTCACACTTCATTTTTGGAAGTAACCCTCAGACGAAAAAAAAGTTATATAAGTGCGAGCTACTTTACTGATGATAGCTTTCTGAACGAAAGGGAATTTAACAGTGGACTCCGTTGTCTTCTGCCCCGGTAAGCTGAGAAACAGCTCACGTTGTTCACATTGTTGTTTAGTCTATGTGTGACCTACAGTTAGCATTTGTAACATGATCAGTACGTGTGAGTATACCAGCTGAAACATCCTCTCTGTAATCGCTCCGGTTCTTCAGAAAATGTACTTTACGATCTGACGGTAAGGTCCATATATATCCTGAAATGCAATTTTCCAAAACCGATATTATGTTGGGTTGTATAACGTTGCTCCTTTTTTTATTACCATGACAACAAAGAAGGCTATGACGCTCCAGGTTGTAATCAGCAGAGAGAGAACGGCATGAAGCTGTTGTGATGACGCTGAAATGGGCGTGCTGGAATCAGAAGGAGGCTCTTAAAGAGACAGAGACCAATTTTAGTTTAGAAACAGATATGATGAGAAGTCATGTTTATTTTCTGTTTAAACATATAAACAGCATTTTAATAACTGGAGGTGACATAGTTACTTTATTATGGTACAGAATTTAAATATATGCCTGAGAAACTCATAATATCGCCCCTTTAAGCCTCTACCAACATTTGTTTATTATTATTTTTTAGAGGTAATTTTGTCACACTCCAGCAAATCAGTTAAAAAAAGAAAACTTTCTGAAAATCCAGTGATTTGACTTTAAAAGAAGAATAGAATACAGCCAAATATATTTCTTTCCACACCAAAATCAAAGATTACTGAAAAATTCAAACATCTTTTCCTTAGTCTGAAAGTTGGTCAAAATGAGAAGAATGCACCAGATCTAGTAACAAAAACAGAAAGCAAAAAAATATTTGAAGTATCACCGTTGGGGCCAGATAAAACATTAATGAGGGCCAGATTTAGCCCGTGGGCCTTGAGTTTGACATGTGAAGTAGATTATCATTGACAATATAATTTATTTCTGTACTTCATTTTAAAAAATGGAAAATTATAATATATATATTCATTACACACAAAGTGGTGTATTTCAAACATTTATGTTAACTTTGATGATTATGACTTTGCACAAAATTCAGTAAAATATTACATAAGACCAACAGACTGTAGCTGCAGTCAGTGCCCGAAGAGCCACAACACAGGCGGACAAAGACAAAAAGTCATACATTTTTGCATTTAATTTGGAAAGCGAGATCTCAGAGTCTGAAGGACGAGCGTGGAACCACAGAATCCCTGCGTCTCAAGGTTCAGAGTGAAATTTCCACAGTTAATGAGGATCTGTGGATCCATGCCATCTGCTGGTGTCGGTCCACTGGGTTGTATCAACATTTAGAGCACCTCACTCTTCCCTCAGCTGACAAACTTTTCTCCCACCATTGTACAAGAAAAAAAAAATTAGACTTATTTTTCTAATGTACTACCACAAAGTTTCAATATTTTCTCATATATCACTGAAATATTGTGTTGCCGAGGATAAATCGTCATAATTTCTCCCTCCCTCCCCCCAGCAGATAAACATTCTTTTTTTTTTTTCACACCGGAGTCAAAGAAGGTGAAACTTCTTTTAATCTCCGCTGTTAACAAGAAAAAAAAAAATGTGGATGTTTGTTTGAGTCCATCTTTAACAGTCTTCTGTTCTGGGAGCCCAGCAGATCATTTTCAAGCTCATGAGTACGGCAGGCCATTTTAACATAAAATCGGCTTTGCCACACTTACATTTCAGATATCTAAAATTGTACATATTAGTTATTTAAATAAAAGATCTATAAAATTCAACTATTTCAAATTAAATCACAAACTTTTTCATGTTCTGTCATTTTTATGTAAACAAAGCTCACTTTTTCAAATAAATACTTGATGTTTCTGCTGTCGATCATCGTTCAGTTCAGTTTAGGAGTTTGAAAATGTTTCAGCAGAATGTTTTTATCATTTATCATTCAGATCTCTCTGAACCAGTTGTTACACGCAACAGCTACAAAATATTTGCAATAAAAAGAAAAACCTTTGAGCACATTTTGTGATGGCATTCAACTTTGATTTCTTCTGTTGGATAAATGTCTTTTTTTTTAAATCAAACACATCCGACGTTTGTTATACAACAAGTCTGCTCTTTTCTACTGAAACTAATCGTGAATTTATCACTGTTCAGATCTTTAAAGCAACTAATTAAATCTTTTTCACCCATTATTCCTTTTTAAACAGCTTAGTTAAAGGAGTGATGCTGATCGAGACACAGAGGTTGATAAGTTTGTTGTTATCTTGGCAGCTCGTTGAAACAAGGCTTCATTTCTTCTGAAAATTGATTCAAATAAAAAGATTTGTGTTCCAAAGTAAAGAATTATGGGCAGATTTGTGGGTACCCTTAAATAAATGAACAACTTTTTCTTTGTAAGTCGTGTTTAAAATATGTTTGATCTTAATTAGTATCTCAGGCGCCTTCAAATAGTTTATTGGCTTATTTAAAGGGAACAGACGCCCTTCTAGGTAGTTTGGTGTGGTTGTGAGCACCACGCTGAACATGAGGCAGAAAAGAGGAGGAGCTTAGGTAGAAGATTATAGATGGCAAAGACTACAAGCAGCTCCATGTCCCTCTAACCACAGCTGGCAATAATATTACAAAGAATAGGGTTCGTGGGGCTGCAGCCAGGGTTTCAGGATGTAGACGCAAGAGGAAATGCAACCCCAGGTTGATCAGACTACAACTACAGTTTGGTGGTCTTCATTCTCCTCTGGCTCTGGGTCAGGCTCCAACATGTTAGGCTGGATGGACAAGTCTTCTCTTGTTGACCTCTTTTAATTTGTAAATGAAACGCTTCTGCAGCTATATAGTCGTAAACCCCTCTATCAAACTGGATTGAACCGGTCTTGAAGCTGGAGGGGGCGGGGTGTGAAGCACCTTGTTTGGATTTAAAGAGACAGCCTCAAAATGAGTTGTTCTGAGACACACCTCAGAAAAGGGTGTTGTGGAGTTACAATAAGGATGAATTCAGAACAAAGCATTGCAGTTTTTTTTTTTGCTTGTTTTTTTTTTTTTTCTTCTGCTACCTTTCATTTTATTTGATTTTTATTGTTTTGTTGTATGAAATGTGTTTTGTTTTGTTTTTAAATGAAATGAATAAATTTTTCAAAAAAAAAAAAAAGTTCCACTTTATATTTTATTTATTAGTTTATTTGGCAGGGACAATACACACAAACATAGAACAGATCAAGTCTGTAACTGATGCATTGCTCAAAGAGTTTATAGATACAACTAATTTATATTTATATTTAACTCCAGTCCCTGGTTGGGCTTTTCTAAACATTAAAATACACGCAGTTTATACATCAAAATACAGTAAGAAAACATATGTTTTCTGCCTACATATTCATGTAATCAACCTTCAAATTCATATAATAAAAACTATGCTACAATTTTTAGCATGTTAGCTGAAGGCAGGAGGATGGAGAAGTACTGAGGGTGTGTACGAATATTTATGTTAATTTGGAGGTTGTAAGGCTGTTTATGAATATGTAGAGAGAAAAATGTTTGTTTTTTTATTGTATCTGATTTATAAACAATGTATTTTAATGCTATAATTCAAATTCACTAACACACAGACTTTCTCATCCATTAAATCTGAGTACTAAAAATGATCACATCTTTGGTTTTCCTTTAGCCAAGATTTAGTCACAACTTTTTAAGTTCAGGTATAGTTTTTACTTACCGGAGCAGTAAGTTCCATAATGTTGTGTTTTGTATGAAGAAGTGGTCGGACCAAACGAGGTTCTAACGGGGAGTTGTGCAATTCTTGACCCCAACTGAAGGATATATTTCCTTTAAGAGAGAAATGAAGTTTTTTGTGGAAGAATTGATCCAGAGTTTATGTTTTTAATCTAACATGGTTTCCTCCTGAGCTCCGTGCTTCTCGTTCAAATCTCTGTCATCACTTCTTCACTTTGTAATAAACTTTAACCTTTACATAAATCTGTCATAATTCATCTCATTTAGAAATCTACAACCACACATGTATGCTTAACTCCGGTCTTCACTTTCCCTTCTGTTTTATGTTTCCAGCTAATGACTTCTCCATCTTCTCACACTCCAGCTTCCATTTGATGTAAAAACAGGCGAGTGAAGAATAATTAGCATTAGAGCACATAATAACATTTTGAACTGCCTCTGCTTTTCTTTAAAATCTGCTACTGTTAGCGCGAGGTTAAAAACACTCGAAGAGTTGGCAGAACTGAGCAGAAAGGATGTTTGTTGAACAAAAGGTTAAAACGTCTCAATCTTTTTATTTCCTGAGTGTGATGTTCCTGTGGGTTCAGTCTGTGTGAGACAGATGGTGGTGACTTGTTTGTGCTGCTGTTTACAGAATATTTCACTTCGTTTCAGAGTCTGGATGTAATTATTTGTCTTTAGGCTGTAAATAAAACTCAACAGCAAAACTTTAAGAATATTTCTTCTTCTCTAAAAGACTGTTTGTTTAGTCATCGTTAAGATACACTGATGTTTTCTGTCCTCTGAAAGTCACTGTTTGTGTTTTAACTTTAAAACTTTTTAATTGTAATGACCTGTTTTCAGTAATTCTTCTTATTTTCTCACCAGACTCACATATAGTGTTTTAGAGAAACTGGTTTTCAACAACCTAAACTAAAGCATCTGTTCCTCAACTCAAAGAGAAATACCAAATGTATCCAAATTAAAACGTGCTCATCGTGGTGATATGATTTAACATTTTCCGTGACTCCACGGTGAGAAAATATTGGAGGAAAAACAAGCTGAAGGATTAAATGAATTAAGTCAGAACGGCTGATGTAAGTGAGCGCTCATTAATTAAAGAATTACAACGATAAGGTTTTCACTTTTAAATTAAATTTTGCTTCAACACAGCAACAGCCGAACCTGTTTTTTTCTTTTCCTGACTTGTCAGACTCCCAAAGAAAGCTCTAAATATGAAGCTCCTATGAAGGCAAACAGTGAGGGAGGAAGAGGAGCTGTTCCTGCTGCAGGGTGACTCACGTATGCAAACATGAACCCGTATTTCCATCCTTCTTATGTCCCTCTCATGCACAAGAATATTTTAAACTGTGGATGCAAAATGGAGATAAACTTGATTTAAACAGCTCAGATTGCAGCTGTTCTTCATATAATCCACCGTTAAATAATTTTAAGCTAAACGACTGATTATATTCATGTATCACATGTAACTGCTGCTCAGTGGAGTTATCTTTAGAGAAAATGAAACAAATATTTTGTGTGAATGTCTTGATAAAGATAAATGGACCGACTGAAGCACAGCAGCCTTTTAAAAACACATTTATCAGAAACATCTGTGCACACCAGTTATTTCTACGTGCACACGGATCGTTCATCGTCCTGCTCTGAGGACTGGTGTCTTGTCATTTTATATCCAAGTCTAATTATTTGCATGAACATTGATTTTGCAGTCATAATGTTCTGTGTGGGTTTTGACAGTCTGTGTCTGCAGACTTGGTATTATTTTAGCTGATTATTCATCAAAACGTTCAGCTCATTCAGGAGATGGGTGCTGCTGCTATTGTTTTTTGTATTTTCACTATAAACACACACAGATCTTTTAATTTCCTTTAAAGAGATTGTGCTTTTTAAAAATTGTATTCAGCATACTAAAATAGTTACACAATATCACAAACACATTTTCATTATTTTGCTCACTTTCTAAGTGTTAAAATACTAGTTTCCACCAACATTGTAATGGAGTATTTAGCTCATTTTTCTGTATGTAATATATGTAAATATTGAATCTTAAATCTAAATTTAAAAATTAAATCTTAAATGCTGCAATTAAATGTTAAAGTTTACATTTAAGTATTTAGAATGGAACACAGCCTTTGCTGTTGATGCTTGACTTTTAATATGATGTTGTCATCCTGCAACAAAAACAACCGCTAATGCTGCTAACACTGCTAATGCTGCTAACACTGCTAATGCTGCTAACACTGCTAATGCTGCTAACACTGCTAATGCTGGTCACTCTGCAAACGCTTCCCTACAAAACATCCAACTTGCAGTTGTGTCGGAGCTGCACCTCAATCTGCTGGACCACAGGTACAGGTTTTCAGTGAACACATTTTGAATTTAAATTTCAAATTCCATCTTCAGCAGTGTTAGTAGCATTAGCAGCATTAGCGGTTGCTTTTGTCGCAGAATGATGACATCACAAAAAGCTGTGTATCAATAAAGGCTGCAGCATGCTTCATCCGAACATCCGAAATCCGGCCGAACTGTCGCAGTTTCATGACGAAAATTGCGTCA
>JARVJO010000096.1:19873825-19912690 GCA_031762555.1 Cynodonichthys magdalenae
GCGTTTGCCTCCACGGCGCCCCCCCCCCACCCCCACAGCTGCTCTGATGCTCCATCTAATCACAGCTGACCTCTGACAGTAAAAAACACATGAACGTGGATTTGATAAGATTAGAAACGACTGAATGAAACAAATCAGCAACATCTGGGTGGACCGGGCGTAGGACCGGACCCCCGGGGGCATCCTCACCTCTCCTGGAACTGTTTGGAGGGGATGAGCCCGGCCCGCAGGTTGCTGTCCCCCACGCGTTTGGCCTGCCACCACGTGTGGTCGTCCTGCGTCACCACCTGCAGGATGTCCCCCCGCTTGAAGGGAAGCCCCGCCTCCTGGCAGGGCGTGGCCTTGTCATCCAGCGGGGTGTAGTCGAACAAGGCTCTCATGTACACCTGTAGGAAAACACGAAACAAAAATATTTTTAACACTTTATAAATAAATAAAAATGATTCTCTCCTCACACTTCATCACCTTGCTGTCCTTCAGCTGGTCCTCCTCCTTGATGGCTGGGATTATCTTCAGAGTGATGGAGCCTTGGGATTGGGACTATGGGTTAAAGCATAAAAAGAGCTTTTCAGTGCAAACACATGAGTATGAATGTGCTTTATGTGCTAGAATTTTATATTTACACAATTATAGCAAATATCTCTTTTAAACAGCACAAAATAATTTAAAACTACAATTTTTATTTGTTAGACTGATTTCTTTTTTAAAATGACCATTTTGTTCAAAAAGATTATATTATTTAGATAGTTTCAGCTCATGTAGTCATTTAATATTCATAGATATTAATTAATTTGTAGATATTTATGATAAACTGGGTGTAGAGTTGGATACATCTGTTTGATAACAATAAACAAACACAAACATTTAATACAACGTTGGGTTTTATATACTGAACTCCTGCGTAGCTCCAGGAGGAGGGGTCTGCTCACTGAGGACAGGAACTGTAGACTGATAAGACCCGCCCTGCTCTGATCTGATCTGATTGGATGAAACTATGGCTCTGTGGTTTGTTTGATTTGTTAAAGCGGCATCAATTTAAACCTGGATTATTGGACTGGACAGTTTTAATGAGACCACAACAGAAAACAACCATGTGGATCGGATCAGAATATTTAAATTAGTCTGTCTTACCAACAGCTGACTGATCTCATCTGGTCTCTTGTGGATCACAGAGACTCCATTGACCTCCCTGAGTTCGTCGCCTACGTGGACCAAACCTGTGGCAGAGACACCAAAAACCAGACTCAAGGTTCTGGATCCCAGAGTCACAGACCCAGAGAACCTTTGAAGATCCGCAGCCATAAAAATGAAACTGAAGACTGAGATCGATACGACTTTCCCCGAAAATATTATACTCTCTTCCTCACTCAAACACACACACACACACACACACACACACACACACACACACACACACACACACACACACACACTCAGCCCGAGGCCAAACCTGAACACAGCAGCTCTTTATGACCCGACACAGCAAGAATTCTAGAGAACATTAAAAATGTATGGTTATGGACCCTAATTGGCTTGTTTGACAGGCGTGCATGTTTTTTGATGTCAAATAACATTTGCATGTGGCCGATGTTGCCATGGCAACGCCCATTAGTGGATCTTTTGAGTGCGCGTCACGTAATGGATCCTGACTCGTAGAGTTGCTTTTTTTTCTCCAGCCTCTGTCTTGTTTCTCCTGCTGCAGCATCTCTGCCACTCAAACTAGATTTTCTTTTTTTAAAAGGTTATATTTATAAGCATTTATTTTAAAAACAATATATAATACGACAAAAAAAGATGTTAAGATTGGGAGCCTGTCGAGGCCTCATCACACTACAATACTGGTTCAGATCTATAACTAAGGCTATTTATTTTCCTGCTGAGGTCATTCTAACCACTGTTCTGTGTCCAAATAATTATATATATATGAATAAAAATAATATTTTCTGCAAACTTCAACCCCATCAAGGCTGCTGGCTGACTAAAGGAACTTTATGGAGCCTGTTTTATTTACAAAGTTTTACATTTTCTCTTCATTTATATTCTGCAAATCCTTCTGCAGACTGGAAATCTGAGGAGGTTTAAAGAAGAGAAGAGAGAGAAAATGGACTTTTATGGGATTTTGACAAACTAAGCAAGATAAACATGAATCAATAAGGCTTGGATTTCTGACTCTTGAGCACAAAACTCTTGCTCTAATTCCCAACAGTGGTGTGAATGCTGCAAAAACCACTAAACATCCAAAAACAACCAGATGTTTATCTTATCGCTGTAGTTTTCAACATTTGTTTTATAAAGAACTGCAGTAATCTGTGAGTTTGTTTAAAGGAAAAACATTTAATGTTCTTTCAACTTGCAGTTCTTGGCACAAAAATGCTTTAAAACACAGAAGCAGTCAATAAGAAAAAACAGGACAGAATAAAACGTACCGCTTCGATCAGCCGCTCCTCCTCTCATTATCCGAGCTACGATCACCACGCCGGTGGCTTCATCTCTCCTGATGGTGGCTCCCTGAGAGACGGAGACAAGAAGACGTTAGCAGGACGGTTCTCCGCTCCTCTTTTCGTCTCCTTCGGTCTTCGAGCTCACCAGAGGCTCTTTGTTCTTCACCAGCCTGACGATCTTCACCGACTCCTCGTCCAGCTCGTCTTCGAAGTCGTCCGGCAGCGGCGGCAGCACCGGATCAAAGTTCTTCTGGGCCACGGTGTCGTGCACCGAGAGCACGGCCTGTCGGCAGAGGAAAGACATAAATCGTCTGTGAGATCTTTAAAAACATAGAAAGGTGATGCAGATAAACGTCTGTTTACTCTGAGGTGTGGCGACGTCAGCAGGTGCAGCAGCTCCTTCTCCTCGGTGCTCATCGGTCCTCCCTGCAGCTCCTCCGCCACCTGAAAACATCCCAACAAACAAACTCTGAGCTTTAAATACCTCCTGCTAACAGGTAAATCACACCGCGGCTTCCTGTCCTGCAGACGAGCAAAGATAAGTAATAAAGCAGCCGAGGTCAGCGGTTTCCTCCCACAGATGTGAGCAGGAACGAGGCAGGAAGTGGACTTTTATTAGAGGAGCGTCAGGATGAGTCAGCACTTTAAGAACATTAAAATTCCCATTTGATATCTGCGTTGCTTCTCTGTCAGAGCCGACCGACGGAGACGAACTGCGTCCAAAAGAACGAACTTACATCTTCAGCCAGAGAGGAGGCGCTGTGGAGGATCGGCGCTGGACTCTGTCTCTCGTACTGCCGCAGCTTCTCGTGGATCTGCAACAAAAACGTGTTTATTAAAATGAACAGACGGCGTTTGGTTTGGTTCATGAACAGACTCATCACCTTCATGAGGTACGCCAGACTCCTCTCACTGAAGACGTCTTTGAGGAAGACCATGTCCTCCTTGTGGTTGGCGTCGGGCCGCAGCTGGGAGGTCAGCAGGGCCAGCGTTTCATGAAGCCCTGAGGGGGGAGGAGGAAGGGGGGCATGGTGTTTATTAACAGGAACAGATGGAGCGCAGCGAGGTTCGAGCCCTGACGAGCCGTCCTACCTGCTCCTGCTGTGAGGACCGGCATGGCTTCTTTCATGGGTCAGCGACACGAGGGGCGGGAATCTGTGAGGAAGAGGAGAAAACCATAACTTCACTTTGTCACATCCTCACATTCTAACAGGGTTAATTGTCCACAAGCATAAAAATCTGATTATTCTTTGTGTTAACTATAAAAGAAAACAGAAAGATGCTTCTGTTCAGCTGCAGCAGAAAGTCCTGTTTGATAATTACAGTCATACATCATCTCCCTGCAGACTTTAATAAATCCAGGCTCATCTGTGGAAGTGTAGGATGTGCTAAAGGAAACCGGTCGCTGCTACTATTAATCACACCAAACCGTCTGCGATCTGTGTTCAGCAGCAAACAAATCATCAAACGTCAGTCAGACCTCGAACTGGACACAACACAGGCTCCGATCTGTGGAAATATTTCAGCTTCTGCTCATAAATAGCTGAATCATTCCTCATTTTTTCACTGAAAACTATTAAATATAAAAAGCCACCGCCTTTCATGACAAAGTTTCAAAACAAAAGTTGTCAAATCCTGGTCCATGAAGCCCACAATCCTGCAGGTTTTAGAGGTTTCCCTGCTTCAACACACCTGATGTGAATGATGGGGTGACTAACACACCTCTGCAGAACATGAAGAGGTAATTTAATCAGAGAATCAGGGAAACGAGTTAAAGGATAGCAGCCCTTGAGGTCTGGAACAGGACACCCCCATTTTAAACTGAGATTGAGTTGTAGCCATAACCTTTAAAATAATGTTAGTGTGTTTTAAATGACTCACAGCTACTACCACAACAAACGGTAGCTCAATAGCTGTTAGGTTAGGCTGTCAGTGAGTTTTATTCTTAGAGCTCCTAACCTAAAAACTTCCTGAACAGAGAACTGCAGCTAAAACCTTCAGCTTCAGAGTCAAACTGAGACATGATCAAAAACTTTACTTAAATCCACACAAAGTTCTCTTCAGCTGCAACTAAAGTAAACATTTATTTTAGAGACACCTCATTGTGAAACTCCAAGACTTAATGATTTACGTGGATAAAATTTGACAAATCTGACTGAATTAAAAAAGAACATTAAAACATTTAAATTACAACCATGTGATAATATCAAGTATTCAGGAAGTTATGGATGTTTTTGTTCAGCTAATCAAGTCATGATTTCTGCTGTAATTCAAAGCTGAACCAATCAAAACTTTGTGATCATTTCATCTTGTTTTTTTATTTTTTTTATTTTTGCTCATAGCTTTCTTCAAGTTCAAGATACTGCCATGAAATTTTCTGGGTTTTTCCCCCCCAGAAGCATCTTTAAAAAAAATCCAGTAAAAGTAGCAGAAAAGGTATAACATAATGTGAAATCCAGGAAATGAAACCCACTTAAAAACCATGTTTATTTTGTAAACAAAGCCCCTCAAACACTCACAGCGTGTGAAATGTGTCACGATGAAGATGAGTAACACACACTTAATCATTTTCACCATAGAGAAACATTTCTCAACGTTTCAGAGCGTAGTAAAATCAGAACAAAGGCAGATAAAATAACATTCTTAAAGGGTACATATTTAAGGGGTCACTGGAAAAGATTCGGGCAGTTTAGCCGTGTTGACGTGATAATTAACAAGGTTATTGCACAATCTGGTCACAGTGATCAGCTGTTGACGATACGTCAAACCCCCGATTTATGTTTCAACAAGTAACAGTTGGGGTCATGAGTCATTATTTTACGAGTTTAAAGCAGAGAAGCTCTGAATTCATTGATGAGGTTGGAGGTGCAGAAGAGAATAATCACCATCTGTCCCTTCATTCAACTTCCTTTCTTCTACTTTTACTATTTTAGACATAAAATTTACAGATGAGCTAAAGTTTGGCACAATTTTCTGCAGATTTTAGTCGCTCTACTCTCCATGTTTGTTTTTCTTATTTCTCTCATTAACGTGTTTTTCTCTTTATTCCTGAAGAAACCACATCTGGACCTCAGAAACTGGACCTGGACCATCCGTTCTGTTTGTCTCTCCCAGCTGAAGCAGATTACAGCCCATCCTGAGCCTGGTTCAGGTTAAAACAGGGGTTTTCCTTCCCACTGTCACCACCATGCTGCTCAGGATGAGAAACTGTGACGAGGTGAAGGTTCGACACAACCTGCTGAACTCCTCAGAGAACTGTTAATATTTTACTTTTTATAAACATATCAAAGTTTTTGTAGTGACCTGAGATGACTTCCTATTAACTGACGCTAAATAAACTGAATTTAACTGAATTGCATCTCACAGGATCTCTATGATCACATGTATTTATAACGTTTGGATTTTTAAGGGTTTTTCTAATTTTTCCAACAACAACCAATATTTAGGGGCTGAACTTAAAACAAAAATTGTAGTTTTTCACAAAAAAAAACATTCTGATCAAAACAGGAAGTGGTAGAAACATCAAACAGAACGTAAAAGTCAAACAACTAAAGAGAAAAAAATGTGCAGCTATTAAAACGTGTTTCTGCCTGAACTGGACCAGAACTAACAAGGAGGGGTTAAATCACAGCAGCAGCTGATCTTAAAAAAAAACACTCACACACACACTACCAGGGGATATTATGGGATGGCTGCGAGTTGTTTGAGGACAGCTCTGATTATTCATCAAATGTTTTGGTTTGCAGCTACGCTTGTTGTCGTTCATCAGCTGCTAAAAATCTGTTTCTCTAAAGACGTTACAGACGAGCCATCTGTGGCCACTGCTGCTTTGTGTGTTCAGGGATCAACACACACACACACACACACTCCTGAGCACTCAGAAAATGTTTACAAATATTTGCTCAGATATCCTCAAACATCACTGCCCCACCTTCATCTTCAGCGAGGAATAACGAAGGTGCTCCGTTTGCCATGATGTCAAATAATGTCTTCATATTGACACTAAAATAACAAATGTGTTAAAGAGACGGCCTCTGTCTGAGCCATCCTGTCAAATATATGCTTCAAATATCTGCTTCAGACACAAAAAAAACAATAAATATGGAAAGAAAAGCAGGAAAATGAAGTCATCAGGTGTGAGGGTCGTGACTGAGCTTCTTGACGCTCAGAGAATCGCTCACATATGGCTCATCCACAGCCCTGACAGGTCGGGAGGCAGCACTAAGCGTTTGGGCAGCATCCAACACACACACACACACACACCATCTAATCTCATCGCTCAGAGGGTGTGGCCACAAACTTCTCTCATCACAGACATGGAGGAAACCAGAGCTGAGGACGGCCGACAAACAGGAAATCGCTCCTCATACCGCACCTTCAGTTCTGCACAGAAAAACAGAGGACGATCTTCCTCTTCCTCCGGTGTGGAGCATAATGCAGCCCCCCCCCCCCCCCCCCATCTCTCTGCAGTGCCACAGCTCTCTGCTCCCTCCACACGCTCAGCGTGCCGTCAGCTGGACGATGCTGAAAACAGAAACAGGATGTGCCTCCATACCTTCTCTCCTCTCAGGATCTCCTCTTTTCAGTCTGTCGCTCCTGACTGCTGCCACAGTTACTCTCCTCCTCCTCCTCACTTCATCCTCCTCCTCCTCCTCCGGCTGCTGCTCTAATAAACCTGCCACAGAGAGGCTGCCTCTTCCTCTTTTTCTCTCCTCGTCAGCCTCTTTCAGCCCCTCCCTCTTTGTGTCTGATGTTCTTTCTGTTCACAACAGAAGGACTGAGGTTTCCCTCATCTGAAGCCTGAGCTTGAGTTTTACAAAAAATATATATTTTTGATTAAAAATAGATGTGATATTAAAAAACATAACATTTTAGAAGAAACTAAAAAAATCTTGATGCGAGCATCCTTATTTTAATCATCAATAATAATCTAAAAAAACCATTCTGACATCAAGGAAATCAAATTCAAGGCAACAGAAATGACTCCAACTCAGTAAATTTTATGAATATTGAGCTAAAATTAGCATTAGCAGCTGAGAGTTAATGGCCCTTACAGTCAACCCTGTCTGTTAGCAAAATATCTCAAACTAGTGGAGTAAAATATGTCTGAAATAAGTGGTGGCTTTATACATGATGATTACATTGGTTATGCTTTAAGTTCAAAAAATGATGATCGTGTTATAAATTAATAAATATGGTAGCTGCATTTTCACTGCCTACTTCTGTTGTAGTCGTACTGGGAAGTGGGAACTTCCCACTCATAATTCAGTCATAACTTTGACTGGGAATTCCCTGTCAGAAAGTGGGAGAATTCAGAATTCAAGACAAAAGCTACTTATCACAACTCAACAGTGAATAATATAGTACTCTTAGTATTATCATAGTATTTCTGTATTATTTAGTTCACATTTAGTCAGTCGTACACGTAGTACTTTTCAGTGTTTTTAAGAGGATGAGATAAAACGCTGTTTCTGTGCAGGAAATACCAGGTAGAGCTCAGTGTTTGTTAGCGATGCCCAAAATGTGACGTTTTAGTCAAAGTTAAATATGAAACACTGAAGTTAATTAAAACTGCATCTTTGAGGGCCACCATGATGTTTGACACCTCTGTAGATCATCTGGAGCCAACACGATTCAAAATGGTGGCGGCAGCTAATCAAACTTAGCCAACACAAAAATGGATTTAAAATTGTATGTGGTATACACACTCTGAGCTTTAACATCTCGCAATATTCCACAAACATTTCTTCATTTGTATCTTCATAAAAATGTTTTAACTGATTTTATTTAAAACACTACAGTGTAGCTACATCTTTGCTGATTTAATTTTAGATCCTAAAGAGATGAGGAAAGAAGTCACACTTGTATATTCCCATCAAATCTCCATAGTTTAGCCATTTATCCAGCTTAAACCTTAATTAAACCATTTCTAACTGCACAGAACATACACATCAAGCACACACATTGTCTGTACAACTTCACATCCACACACCAGTGCCAAGCAGCTCCAGATTTTGTACCCTGAAAATCAATTTTTAAACAGATGAACTTTTAGTTTGCTTGATTTTATTAATTTTACTAGGTCAGACTGCCTGGTTTTGACCCTCCCACTAAACTGAAAAAACTGAAGCATCTGCTGCTTCTTTTTGTCCGACACACACCCCTTCTTTCACATGGTAATTACGTCATGTGTGTATCCCTCCAGCCTGTTTCTGTCACCCCCCCATGAACCTCAGAGCACAAAGAGATTAACACAAATTATCCTGAAAACGAGCAGGAATTGATTTCCTTCGGTCCAAACATGCCTGAGAGCTACAGCAGAGGTCATCTTCACCCAACTGATTCTGTAACATCTGCTCAGCTCGTCCCCGGGAGAGAAGAGAAAGATGTTGAGGTGGAGGTCCGAGCTGACCCAACAAACGGGTCCTGAACCAGGTCTGTCCTCTCCGGAGGGGAAACGTAGATTAGTCTGAACCCAGATGCGTCACAATCCAGAAGGAGGAGGAGACCAAATATGTCCTCAGTGATAATAAATTCCTTCAGACAGGACTGTTGCATGATGGGACTTGTAGTTTTATTACAACATAATATTTAAAATCCTCAGAACAAATTAATGCTGACAGCTCATTGGAAAAAATGTTATTAATGAATGAACAAAAGCTCAAACTTAAGATGTAACTTAATGTAATTTAAGACATAAACTTAAACCTAAGTCTGGATATTTAAACTTTTTAAAAACCCTGGTCAATACATCTTTGTTGCATTCTAACGTTTTGTGTTAGATTTAATTAAGAAAGAACATTTATATTATTTGTGACCACATCAGACTGGATAAGGTCAAATATTTTATGTCATTTTAAAAATGAAATCTCAAAAAATTTTGGGATATCAAGATCTACCAGCAGGAAAGATGAAAAGCTTTGCTATTTCACAGGGAAAATCACACAAATTTAAAGGCTTTTCTGTCAAAAATCATGTTTTTTTTGTTGCTATTCTCAAAAAGTGCTTTAAAAATGTTTAAGATTACATTTCAGACAGTTCATTCAAATGACCCGTAGACAAGGTATTCATAACGAAATGACAAAATGTAACTGTTGTTTTAAACAATGTGCTACAGCTGCTCCACACACTACTTTGGGACTTTATCCTCAGTTTGATATGATGAGTCACATTTAAAAGAAAATTCACACTAGTTGCACACTTGCAGTAAAGCACCAGAAGAATCCTCAGCTGAGATGAACAGAGAGGACGGCATCATCATATTTACTGCTCTCAGATCGCTGCCGTTTGTCTGGAAGCAGGAGGCTTAATATCCTCTAATATCCACCCGGCGCCACGACTTTCTCACGTTCTCTCAGTCTCCGGGGCTCATCAGGAAGTCTGGCCTCCTCTACATTATCTGTCGGCACTCAGCCAAGGCCTCCGACTGATCACCAGGATAAAGAACCGCAACAAATCTGATACAACTATCAGATATTTGTGACACGTGCTGACAAAATGAGCCACAACGAGGAACTTCTTTTCAAATTCTCCAATTCAAAATCTTCAAAATGAGCTCCAGTTTCATTGAAAATAGGCAAAAAATAAGTTTGGCTTTTTAAATACTTTCACCCAACAGAACCCGGAACAAGAAAAAGAAAAGAGTAATGGATCTTTACTGAAAGATGAAGAGCTGCAGCTGGGACCCACTCAGATGATGGGAAATCTTTCATTTTCTCTACTTCTGCAGCTGCAGCAGAGCTGCATTAGTGAAAGTGAATTACAGCCTTCAGCGTGACTCAACACAGACAGGGGAAAAAAAACAAGGGGGGAGGAGGGGTATCTGCTCGTTCGCGGCAGTAAAACAGCAGAGCAGGTGGCTTCAGCCTCCTTTGTGGGCTTTTCTGGCACAAATGATGAGACTGTTTTGCTGGCAGTCGTGCTGCGTTAACTCGAGTGTTTGCAAACTATCATCTGCTTCATATGCTGCAGATTGTCTGTTGGTGGATTGAAACACAAACCTGCAATGCAGAGATTTCCAGATCTGAGGTTATTTTTTCATCAACTTTGAATAAGAAACAGAGCTTCAAGGGAAATCAGCAAAATAATAAGCAACTGAAAATTAGTTCTTTAATAAGTCTGGACGTGTAAAAAAGGAGGAAGAAATTAAAGACAAACCAAATATTAGTATGACTCAAGGGTTTTCTTTACAAACAGTTTTCACATAAGTCCTGCAGTATTATTTATCCATCTCCAGAGTTTGTTTTAAAAGAACTGACTTGATTTTTCCTCATTAAATCACAACTTTATCCCAGGGTAAAAGTGTGACTAGCCGGTACGTACCCGATTCGAGGTGTTTCTGCTTGGCTCCCATACCCGGGGAAGTTTCTTAAGCTGTCAGTCCGGCGCAATTGTTTCAGAGGCTCGATGTTTATTGGATTGTGCGCCCATTCCCTCAGCTCCTGCAGGTCAAATGACTGCGATGTGTTCCTCTCGGCCGCTAAGTGGTGCATCGATCGGTCGGCCCGGTCTGCGGGCTAATGGGATGTTCTGCTGCAGACGGAACCGGGACTTGGCAGGATGGTTCTGAAAGACAAAGCATTCCTTCACAGATGGCTGAAAGAGAAAGAGAGATGCTCATTAGAGACAAGAAAAGCTGCTGACAGAAACTGGTGTTAATGAGCAGCTCAGTTCTTTAAAAACTAAATATTTTAATTGAAGTTTCTGTTATCTGTAACGGATTTGTAACAACTATTATGTTGCATGACACTTATTTTGATGATTAAACCATTTTCTTAATATGTGGTCTTGGTTTTTCAAAACAATTCTACCATAAAGTCTTATTGAACATTTTTCATACACGTGACTTAGTACAATCGATCCAACGCAAAAAACATTTCTTGCTCCTTTTTTCACTAAACTTGTCTAGAGCCACAAAATGCCATTGAAGCTTGATTAATTAGTTGATAAATACTATATTAAATATATTTATTAAACTATAGTGTGTGATCTTATGAAATTAAAGATATGTAATAAAACTTTTGACAATAATTTATACAAATTGGAACAAATAAAATTATCAAAGAAATGTTTTTCCTCGTAGACTCTGATAAAACCTATGCAGATTTTTGTGTCTTTTTATAGTTATGGAAAATTAATGAGTATCCCACTTTGAAGCGATATAATTAGGTCAATTTGTTGGATACTTGATTGTGACATGAAACACTTCCTCTCATAAGCAAACACCTTCAACAAATTCCAATAATTTATTTATTACAAGTTTTAATTGAAGACCCGTTACTTCAAATCTCTGGCTAATCAGAATACATTTTATTCATTTACATCTTAGTTTTGGACACAGCTACAGAGGGCCCAAATGAGACGGTTATGGCCTCAGGCTCAGAGACGCATTCAGAGCCCAGCTTGGGCTATGTCTAAGTACTGAAATATTCTAGATCAAGTTTATAAAAAGGCAAATGATTATTCTACTCCACTTTTACATAATTTGAGATATGTTTAAGTAAAACTACTTGAGGCTATTTCTATGTGCTTTGGGGCAGCCAACAGATCAACTGGCATAAATTAGCTTTAGCATGTAGCAAGATGGCGGCCAAAAAAACCCACCTAGCGCTATCGGCAGCCAATTTAACGTTTTTTTTTTTTTTGAGGGGGGCTCGACTACCTCAAGTTTTCAATATGTTTGTTTTAATGAGGAGAAATCCTCATTAATTAAATTCAATTCAACTATATACAGCGTTAAATCCAAACTTTGAATAAAACGGGCCGTAGCGTAGTTTATTCGCTCGAGAAGAAAGGTGGCAGGGGGAAAAAACGGTCCAAAAAGAAAAAGTTTTGGGAAAACACTAACTTGATTCTTCATCATAAAGTAAAACAAGACGCTTAAAAAATAATACACATTAAATAAGTAAGACATATATACACATACCAAGCACGGTGTAAATGTCGCCGAGTAATTCGTAATTAGCTGATTAGGAACAGGTGCTAACAAAAACAAAGGAAGTAACTGCGGCCGAGACTTTCAAAATAAAACAGCAAGAGCGCAGAATCAGAAGTCTGAAAATACAGCTGTTCAGGGGCCGCATGTAATGTTTACACCAAAAGTAAAATAAATTATTATATTTATACAGAAGACCGCACAATAAATGCTAGCTTTGGTTTAAAATGATCTGTAAAATATATCAAGTTTTTCTGAAAAGTATACAAATAAAACATTTTTTCACAAAATATTCATAAAAATATAAGTAAACATATACACAATATCCAATTGTCCTAACTTCTATGTTCACTCAAATTACAGGGATGTAAATATCATTTACTAATTTAAAGTGTAGTATTTCTTAATTTTCTATGGACATACAAATAATGACACATCCATTGTGTTTAAATTAATTTATTTTACCAGCAAACCCTTACAGTCTTTCCATTATTTACAAAAACTTCACACTTATAAAACAGCCTCACACTCACAAACATAAATACAGTTGTAAAGAATCTTCCAAAGAAAAAGTGATAAATGGCACATCCAGGAGACAAGTTTTATCAACAGTGTTGCATAATGTTTCCTATTTGACAAACAAGAGCACTAAAACAGGCACATTTTACAAGAACAACTGCAAGAAATACTCAGTGTTCAATTGCTATGACATAAATCCCTTAAATGATTAAACCAAACTAGGGAGCCAGCCCTTTTAGTCATCAAGATTTGTATCTCTGAGTCTCTTCAAGAAAACAGTTACAGCTACAAAACGCTCATTTTTCATTCACCTTTGATTTCAGAGGGAAAAAATGTGGTAAACTCAACACACTTTAGTGCAATTAGCAAAAAAAGCTTGATTTTGAATGATTAAATATGGAGTTCATTGAGAAAAAGCGACACCTGCTGGTTGTGTTTATAAAACGCAGACATGATGACACGAATAAAAAAAAAAACACATTTAAAAGTTTCTTCTTGCATTTTTGAATCCCTTTGGTTTCAATACATCCTCTTCATAAATAACGTGGTCCTTCTCAGGATTTGTGTCCCAGAGTTTTTTTTGTTGGTGATCGTTGCGCTTCAGTTTTTCTTCTCGTCTCCTGGAAGGAAGTAGGGGTTCTCGTGACCTCCTTGGACCAGATACGAATAACGAGATGAATGTTTACCTTTGAAGGTCTGCATATCCTCTGGGTCCAGATCGTATGATCCCGACTGAAATGTCATCCAAAGAAGATTATATTAGATTTCTAATGAAAAGTCATTTTGTACATTTAAACTCAAACACCCCCCCAGAAAGAAAACACACACAGAGGCTGTTCAGATTGTACTTAATACAAACCATTAAACATTTGTAGTCTCTAACAGTCACAGCCCAGTGAGATACTTTTTTACAGGTAAGAAGTCTGCTGTTTGTGTGGGGTAACACATGGGCGGAGCTAGAAGGGTGAACGGCCGTGATTGGCCACCCCAGGTGCCACCCCCAAATAATTGCCAAGTGTGTGCAGATCTTGGATTTTGTATTTGCGTTCAGAATTTATTAAAGATTGTTATCTGATACGACTGTACTATATACAGCCAAAATGACTGAAATAAAGCTCTTTGTAAAATTAACATTAGATGTTAGCTTAATTTGGGATTAGAATCCGCAAACGGCATGTGATCATTTTTAGCTACTCCACAAAAAATTCAATCTTATTAAGTCTTATAAAGTTAGCTGGGGTGGCCTCTTGAATTTTTCATTAGCATTTAGAATTTAGTAAAGATTTTTCTTGGCTATTTCTACGCTAATTTTCATTAAAAAATAATAAAAAAGGAAAAATTTGTACGTAATTTGATTTGACTTTTTGTGAAATTGCTGCAACTGAAATTAAGTACATCTTAAGTTTTTATTCATATTATTGTTTTTATGGTATTTTACTGCCAATTTTGTTATTGTTTTTATAATTTTTACTAAATTTTAGTTTTATTTTTGGTTTTATTCTTAGCTACATGTGATGTGATTGTTGTGAAGCACTTTGGTCAACTGAGTTTATGTAAATGTATAAATAAACTCTGTCTTGACTTGATCTTTGTATGTCTAAAAATGGTTGAATAAAAAGTTGTGACTAGCATTCAGCATGTTTTTTTTTATTTTTAGCTATGATCATAACATTTAAGCTTAACATTTCTTAAAACAGCTGATTTAAAGCCATTTGGAATCAGCTGTGGCAGCCTTGTTGAGTTTTCACATCCAGACTGTGCCCCACTAAAGGACACCTTAGCCACCCTCCTGTGCCACCCCTGGGGTCACATCAGAACAGTCAGAGGTCCAGACCCGTTCATATCAATGTTTAGCATCTGATTACAATCTGATCGCTCAGGATGAAATTTACCATCAAATCTGAACAGCCCCTCAAACACACATAACCCTGTTTACCAACATGAACTGATGAAACTACTCAATGCTACTCCCAAACTAAAAGTGAGATGGTTTCCTTTGAACTGTCACTCAATACAGTTGGCATGCAGATTGTCCCCATCACCCTGAAAACGGCACCATCTTAATCCAACTCTCTAAATTATCAGCAGGGGACGTGAGGGCAAGTCAGAATCTAAAAGCAAAGCCAGGCCTTACCTTCTTCCATTCTTTATGTTTCAGATGAGACCCCTAAAGCAACACAACGTGAGTCAGGCAAAGCGAGGAGCAGGGGGGTGGGGGGGCTAATGCTAGCAGCACTGTTTAAATAATCAGTGATTGGATTAAACTTATTATTCATGTTTATAACAGGTTTTATTAGTAAACAATCGTGTTAGTTTGCAAATCAAAACCCTCCAGATGAGGGCCTTTAAATTTATAATTGAAGTGAAAAAGATGGAGCAAAACGGAACAAACTAGATGAGTTTTTTTTAAGTGATTAACAGAACGAGAAGAAACTCACAAAGCCGTTGCTTTGTGGCTTTTTCTGCTCCACGACGTTTACATCGCCCCCCTCTGTCATCTCGATGGAAGTAGCTGCGTCCCAGTTAGTGGTGGCACGAGGGATGGTCATGATGGCGGTGGACCAGGACTTGTTCAGGTCGTCTGAGTACGGACTGGTGTTGTAGGAAGGCATCCTGCACGAGCACTTCCTCCTGACCGAGACAAGAATGTAAACTGTGATGTAAGGATATTGAAACGACAGCTCAGACATGCCAAACAAACATATTGGTAAATAATTTTCTCACCAGATGTAGTAAAGAAGCACTGACAGAACGATGACGAGCAGAATTCCTCCCAGTACGCAGGAGATGACCACCACCGCTAACAGAGACGCTGTGAAGACGGTTCGACATGTTGAACACATGATTAACTGATGCATTTTTTTTTGAAAGCGTGAAGCCACTTACAGTCACTGCAGTTGAATCCAGCGTACCCAAACGAACACCTGAAATAAACACACAGGAGTTTTATTTGTCCACACGGGGGAGCTAAAACTTAACTAAAAGTAAAACGAGGGCACTCACGGTTGGCACTTATCTCCTTCTGCCCTCTGCCCGCTTGGACAGGCTGCAAAAACAAACAACTTTGTTACACAAATGAGACGCTGCAGTTTCGGACTCGCCACGCTCGGCTGCACATGCAACAGAATCAGCAGACTGTGTCTGTTTTTATGAAACGCAGCACAAACGAGGACATGACGGGACGTCTTCAATAGCTGACGCTCTTGTTGAAGCTGTGATTCCTCCACATGTTTCCGAGGTAACGTCTCAGTTAAAAAGAAATAGATTAGAGAGATAAATGACGATGAGGTCAGAGGTCGGCGTGGAGAAAAGGCTACGGCTCTCGACCTCGTCTGTGTGTCTCACTCCCTGGAGTTCCTCTGCCTCATTCCCACACAGGAGGACTTCAGAGAGGAAGAGGTTTTGTTACAGTCCTCTTGACTGTAGCTCAGTTAGAAACCTTTCGCTTCAGCTCATTCTCAAACGGGGCCCTTATAGTTTACATATGAAATCTTAAATGCCACGATTCAACACAGCTCTAATGTAAATTTTGAGCAAACTTTTGAAATGTTGCAAAAAAAACGAGAATTAGATGTGTTTCCATTTACTGGTTTGGAGCCAATCATCCAGGCTACACAAAACATAACATCATCAGATGTTGACGTTACGCAGGGCTGTAATAAACAGGAAGTAGAGGTTGTAAACTAGAAGGAACAACACATCTCGGGGCAAAGGTTTTTGGGTAAGTTGTAATTCTTCTGTCATATCATCTAGTACTGATGATGTTACATCTGAAATTTAATTCTCTTGTTGCGGAAATATCCGGGAAGACGCCGACAGCGGGAGCAGCTGAACAATCATAGATAAATGTTCGCTAAGTCAGAACTTATTCGGTAAATATGTTTCAGTCTAGTTTACCTATTAACTCTTTTTCAGAAAATCAAAAAAACACCTCAAACAAGCGAAAAAACTTGTTTTAGCAAATTTTGTTGTTTCCATCAACCTTTTCTAATGCGATGTTTTATATATTTAATTTTTTTTTTTACTTTTATTTATTGCCTTTGATCTGTTTTTGTGATTTTATCTCTTGCTACTGTTAAGCAATTTGTTTGAAAGTGCTTTATAAATAGTTATTATTATTTATGGGAGCGTTACGAAGTCTTTGCTTTTTTAAAAACTTTTGTGAGCTTTGGCTTCATCAAAGGCTGAGTCATGTTGCAGCGACACAATAAATAGTTTGTCATTAAAAAGCCACAAAATAAAGATTTTCTTTTATTGAGATACGAGGAGAACGAGGGCTAAATGTATGCAGAGTTGGACTCGCTACCAGCAGTCACACTCATTAACGTTGTAGATTATTTAATTTAAAAAAACACTATAGATAAACTATGATCCTTAAAGTCTTCGGACACTTGGTATGAACATTTCTACAAGAACAGAAATGTCAATTTACAGTTGATGTAATAACTTGGAGTTCAGTTCGAGTTTCCGTTCTGACTGACTGACAAACTGTCAGAATCAGTTTTATTAATTTTCGAAACATATGAAATTGTCCTTACTGCTAAAACGTGATTGGCGCAAATCCATGCAGTATTAGATGGTGTGTTTCCTGTTTATTAGCCAGACACATAAAAAAAATATATATTATTTTTGTTGACGCTCCATGAAGTAGCAAAGTTAGCTCACGTTCGCTGCTTTTAATCTTCTATATATACACTTAAATATAACAAAACTTTGCTTTATTTATCGCCTTTTTTACCCTCTTGCACCCAGCAACACAAAACCATCATTGTTCACTCATGAACAATTCACGGAGTGGAAAGCTCAAACAATAACTTATACCTTATTCTAGAGTATGAGAGAAAGCGTTTTTTTTATGCGATTACAATGGCGCCAGCAGTCCCGATGTAGGAAGTGTGATGTCATGTGGGAGATTAAATGGAAGAGTACATTTTAACATAAATGAGTCGTGATCATGAAGAAATGTACCTTTGCAGCTGGTGTTGGAGTAAACCATGGAGACGTAGCCTGGTCTGCAGGAGCAAACGGCTTGGCCCTTCATGTTCGTGCAGCTTGTAGTAGAAACATCACAAGGAAAGGGTTCCACCTCACAAAGATCTGCGCCTGATAGTGATGACAACAAACGTGTAAGAAAAATAACATGTTTGTATTTACGTGTGTGCAGTTGGTGATTACCGTTGTATGTAGCATTTCTCAGCAGACCAGGGAAGCTGCTTATAGCTGCGTTGATGGTGCGATTGATAGACTCTTGAGTGACACTGGTGTCCTCAAAGATGTTGTTCACAGTTGCCACCACACTTCCCCGTCTGAAGAATTAAGAGAAAAATCTGAGCTGTATATTTTTAATTTAAAATATCATTTTAGTGCAGCAGCAAAAAAGAAAATACTGACTGAAGCTGAACGACATCCGATCGTACGTAACCTTTCTCCCCTTTGAGAACATTTTTGAGCTGGAAAACAACAAACGTGTTTTAATGAGTGAAAACAGGAGCTGCTGAACAAGTTCATGACACGATGACTTACCGCTGCTGAGATGTTGGCTGCTGTTTGCTGAAATATCTTTGAGGACCGGTCCCTCATTTGTTCATCAAATGGCAACAATTTGAAATGAAGCGTGCCTGGGAAGACTTGTGCTGAGACGACAAACAGAAATTAAGCTAACGATGAACACGTGTCACAGCATGGGCGTGTTTATGTGACGGTTTTTATTTTCTCACCAGGTACGCAACGTCCATTCGTCATGTAGCTGCCAGAGAGGCACTGACAAGTGCTGTTGAGGCAGACGCTTTGAACGGGACATGGAGCAGAAGGACAAACTGGAAGAATAAAAAACAACATTGCTTTCAGTGTTTTCAATATAATCACACTAAAACAATAAAGCTGAATTACGAGCAAAAGTGAGGTTTATAAAAAAGAAAATAAATCAATCACTAAAGTAACCCGGTTCATTTGAGTCACTTGAATCGTTCACGCTGCATCCCTACAACATTAAAAACAAAAACGTTATATATAATATCAGCTGTTATGAAGTATTCAGGGATATTTTTACAATTTTACACATTAATAAACTAACACAGTGCAGACAAGGGAGCAAAAACTTAAAATGAAATAAAAAAATTAACCAAATTGTTAACTTGTGATAACTGTATGTCATCTACGTAAACATATGTCTATGTACAACACAAATCTGCAGCATTTCCAGCAGGTTATTAACCGGAGCAACGACCTGTGTTTCCAGTTCTGGCCAAACCACCACGTTTGAAGGTAGAACTCACATTAGAAACGGCTGAGTGCGTTTGACTATCAGGGAATTCATTTAAAAAAATTTTTTTTTTAATTAATCTTTTGCCAACCTGGCAATGGTTATTTCATGCCAGGTGAAGGGATGGTCTAAAAGCGCAGTTTTCAAAACATCTTAAAAATCAGGAAATACGAAGGATCTCAAACAGAGGAGTTGAGAGCTGAATGTCGACGAGTCTGACTTGGACACATAAACCGCAAGGTCAGCCGTCAAGCTACACTTTGCTAAACCTTCACACTGTAAACACTCGGTCCGCCTGTGCAGACACCTATGGTATGATATTGTAATTTTGAGAATCAGCTGCCAGAAACTAATCAAAGGTCATTAGTGTTGATAATGGTTTTACTGACATCAGGATGGCTCAGTAGTTAACACCATCACCTCACAACAACCTCCTGGGTTCTACATTTTTTCTATTCTCTACCAAATACGGGTCTATCCTGACGGCAGCAGTTTTGCTGATGTATATTTCTCTTGAACATTTGTCAATAGTATCAATATACTTTCTTCGTCTTGGTCTGGAAACCACGGTGATCCTGGTCGCCTAGTGCTGCGCTTGCCTACAATAATGGCCTGTCAACGGCAGGAATCACTTCTGATTCAGACATGTGGGAACTTTTTATTGAACCGGAGCAGCAAGTCAAACCATGTGAATCCGAAGTATTTCCAGTGATGTTGCTGTTTATAGTGCGTTTGCCAACTTAGTGATTTTAATCTGTGGTCTGCAAGAGGACCTTAAGGATTCGTTTAATTCAGACCTCAGATTCGTGGGACACGATTCAGTGCGAGGACTCAAATCATTAACTCAAGTAGATCAGGAACCAAGCAGCTCTAGGCCAAATTTGGTGCACTTTTTTTTTTAATTTAGAGATGCCACTAATGTGCATGCACCATAAATGCTGCCATCTTGACACACAAGCAGAAAAACCTATTTAAATTGAGCGATTTTGAAATCGGGCGATACCGAGATAGTTTGGTTCCACTGGTGCCTGAAGGTACGATCTGAAGACATCTTTGCACACTAATTCATGCATGGTTGGGAGAAAATTAACTCACATTTTTCTGATGTTTACGCCTCTAAAACGAGTCATGAGTCATACACTTTTATATTTCCATGAATTTAGCCTAAAGCGAGATTAGTGAACTGTGTCGACGCTTTAGTTTTGCCTATCGAGATGGCAAAAACACCCAGGTATGTGGACAAATGCAAACTACGCACTGGGTGCCACAAACATTGTCAGTTGACTGTTGACCCAAAAAGATGCTGCAAGATCAGTTAAAAATATATTTTTTTAAGTTTTGAAATAATGCCAGCTGGTAATAAACAAGTATTTTGTCATCCTTAATTTGTGAATTCCCCAAAACCAGATGGTACAGACTCATGACCTGACCGATGATGGGTGGAGCTGTTGTAGAGGTGGTTCCTGCTGTTGGCTGCAGGGTAGTGACAATCGGGGTGGTTCCATGTTCGGTTGTAGGCATGGTGGATGTCTGGGTCGGAGTGGTGTTGCTGGGTGTTGTTGTTATTGTATCATTTGTAATGGTGGTTTTCAAGGTGGAGTGGGTCACTATTTTATCAAAAAAATTAAACACAATCAGTCCAAGAAGATTTTAACAGCTAAGTTCACCAATGCTAGCCCATTAGTTACCATTTAAAGCTGCTTAAAGACAAAGTTTGATATTCATGGCAATTCATAACCAACCAATTAAAACTGGAGAGGGTTCAGTTTTGTGCAGATATCAAATTTTGTCTTCTACATAAACAAATATGTCTACTTACGGCAAAATCTTTAAAGGAATTTTAAAAAAGGTACAAACCAACCACATAAAAACCATGTTCTCTTCCTAAATTTCCTCTCACCTGTATTTTAAATCATATTATTTCAAAGAACACACATCAATGTTCGGCATGAGGTTAGTTTTACCTTGTGGGGTTGAAGGACTAAGGCTGGTGGTATTTCCAGTGGGGTGTGTGATGCTACTGCCTGGGGAGGTGATGGGAGGGAAAGAGCTGGAACTGGAGGGAGGTGAAGAGGGTGGGGGTCCAGTTGTGAGTGTTGTGCTTGATGCAGGAGTCTCAGAAGTGTTAGTGGAGTTTATCGCTGTAGTTAGTTCTGCAGTTACTGAGCTTCTGGTCGTTGTCATAAATGCTGGAGTTGAGTTGTTTGTAGCCGAGGTGGCGTCTGTTGCATCTGTACCCGAAGTTGTGATTGTTTCATCTGTACTCGAGGTCGTGACGGGTGCATTTGTAGTTGAGTTTGTGACGGGTGCATTTGTACCCGAGGTTGTGACGGATGCATTTGTATTCGAGGTTGTGACGGGTGCATTTGTACTCGAGGTCGTGACGGGTGCATTTGTACTCGAGGTCGTGACGGATGCATTTGTACTCGAGGTCGTGACGGGTGCATTTGTACTCGAGGTCGTGACGGGTGCATTTGTACTCGAGGTCGTGACGGATGCATTTGTAGTCGAGGTTGTGATGTGTGCATTTGTAGTCGAGGTCGTGACGGGTGCATTTGTAGTCGAGGACGTGACGGATGCATTTGTAGTCGAGGTTGTGATGTGTGCATTTGTACCCGAGGTCGTGACCGGTGCATTTGTAGTCGAGGTCGTGACGGGTGCATTTGTACCCGAGGTCGTGACCGGTGCATTTGTAGTCGAGGTCGTGACTGGTGCATTTGTAGTCGAGTTTGGGACTGTTGTGGTTGTAGTTGTGGTTGTGACAAGTGAGCTAGTTGTGTTGTTGGCTGGACCAGGTGCGGTGGCTGTATTTGCAGTCTCACTGGAGGTGGGGCTGTTTGTCTCTGGTCTTGCTGAGTACGTTGTTGCGCCCATGGTTGGAGTTGACGGAGGGTTGGTTGGGTTTCCTGTGGTGACAGGGGAAGTGGCTGGAGTTGTGGTTGTAGTTTCACTTGTAACTACTGGAGTTGTAGCAACTGCTGCTGTAGTGGTGCTGGTTAAGTTGTTGCTGCTTGAGGTTGTTGGTATTGGAGACGTGGAACTTGTAAAGGGCATAGTCCCACTGGTGGTCAGATCAGCAGTTCTATCACTCGTAGTCACTTCAACTGAAACAGAAGTCAAATAAATAGTCAGCTTCCACTTTTAACCCTTCACACAAAAAATCAAAAACAAAGTCAACCAGTATGAAGTTTATTACAAACAATGACTAAATTAATATTTTACTTTACTACTAAAGTGTGCACAAACATCCATCCATTCATTATTTATACCCGCTTCTTCCTTTCAGGGTCACTGGCGCAGCAGTCACACCACGAGGGGTGGGGGACACCCTGGACAGGTCGCAAGTCTATCAAAGGGACACATAGAGACAAACAACCATTCTCTCTCTCTCACTCACACCTAGGGACAATTTAGAGTTACCAATTAACAGCCATATTTTTGGTGTGTGGGAGGAAGCCGGAGTGCCCGGAGAGAACCCACGCATGCATGGAGAGAACATGTAACCTCTACCTAGAAAGGTACCTGGGCTGGGATTTGATCCCCAAAACCTTCTTGCTGAGAGGCAACAGCTCTACCAACTGAGCCACCGTGCTGCTCTGTGCACAAATAATTGTATATTCTTTGGTTTATCTCTTGAAAGCAAGTGAAGTTTCTACAAAACCAACAGTTTGTTGAACAGTTTAATAAAGACTAATGTGTCTGTAACGACTGACTCAACACTTTCAGCTGTGATCAGAAGGCTAACTTCATTTGACCAGCCTGGAGGAAGGAGCAGCTTCGTGTTTGTTTGGATGACTACAGCAGCTCCTGATCCTATTTAGTCTGCTCTTACTTTTTGTGTTTATAGAGGAACGTAAGAAACTACAGGGCAGTTTGTGTCAATATTAGGTTCCATCAACTCTTTATGCACTGAATTACCAATTTAGCCAACTGTTCGCTTTGAACAAATCATTTTTACCAAAAGAATCAAGAATAATATAACAAACGGAGCTGGACGTGATTATAAACACAAAGCCCTGTACAGGTTTATTACTTTGTAACCAAGTGTCTGTTGGAGATGAAAACCGCAGAGTCCACAAACCCTGCGACAGCACACATTTATGATCACAATTTACCACATCTACAGTGCCTATAACAAGTATTCACCCCCTTGGATGTTTTATGTTTTTATTGCTGACAAATCAATTTAAATTGGAGTCTTCACATGAAAATTTCAACAAAACCTTCAACAACAAAGAGAAATGAAATGTCTACAGAGTAAAACCAGTTTAATAACAAATAAGTATTTTTTTTGTAAAGCAGGCCTATTTATTTGGACCACAGTTGATTTATGACAACAATAAAAACATACAAGGGGTGAATCCTTTTTATTGGCACTGGTCACACACTTTTAAATGTTATGTAACCTTGGAGTGGAAAAAGTAACTTAAGTAGGAAAGTGAAAACAATAGGAAAAAGACACTTTTGAGGTAATGTTTTTAATGTTTATAAACCAAAGGAGCAGAAATGTTTGCAGTTATCCATGAAGCGAGACAACGTTCCTGCTGTCAGAAACATTCATGTATGTGTTTGAGATGAGCTCCTGTAGATTAGAACCTAAATACATCGAACTCGCCTTACTGGATAACAAGAGAATGGGATTAATGAAAAACCTCTTAGATCAGATCTAGCTGGCCACGCTTTGACGAGGCCATTTTGTCTTATTACAAGGACTTCTCTGTGTCCGAGAACACACGAAGGTTAATTATTTCATTGTGTTCTTCACGTATGAATACCTACATTCAGTGAAATGAGCAGCAGCTTGTTTTATCAGCTTGGACTAAAAATAATCACATTTTTTCCATATTTCAGATTATTTCCAGAAGCTGAGCAACCACATAATTGTGTAGGTAGATTGTTTTTAGGTTTGAGGAAGTTTAACTTTACAAGCAAGTTGTTAAATAAAAAAAACAAGTTCTTCTTTGTAGGATGGTCTGGTTCATCAAAACAGTAGGGATACTGATTCTCGGCATCAAAATGATTAGGATGTCTCCTGGACGTGTGTCCCACCAGGACAGATACTCAAACATCACCAAACCAACATTATGAAAATATTAGTTTACATGATGTAATCCTATCTTAAGCTGAAACGGTGCATCATACAAAAGCTTCCTGGTACAACAAGGTGTTCTGAAGGGGTGTAAATGACCCACATAACCACAACAGATGGTCATTGTCTCGTCATAAAAACACAGAGTCTGCATTTGGAAATGAGGAAGTGACAAAGAGACGGCAGGGAAGAGTTTGTTTGCAAAGATAAAAACAAACAAACACTGTGGTTCTCCTTCCACTGTAATGTCCACAGCTGCTTCTCTAATATAAATTTACATGAACAAATATCAGCCACAAATGTAACTTTTACCGTAGGAAAGTGTAATGAAAACTGTTGGGAAAAAGGTTTGATATCTTTCGCTTCACCACAGATGAAATATTTGCTCCAACTTCATGGCCTTTTTGTTGCTTTGACTGTTTAATGGTCTGAGGTCACCCATGATGATGATGATGATGATTAGATTCTGGAAAAGGCTTGGAAATCTGAAGTTGGTATAACAATGCTGAAACAGTGGAGTAATTAAAAGCACACTCTGCACGTCTAACGGAGCCCTGGCTTTAAGGATTTAACCTACAGCCGGATAATCTCCTGCAGACACAAAAGGGATGACTGGGTCAGGCCGAGGAACAAGTGGGTCTAAGGTCGGCCTGTGAAAACCCACTCAGGAGGATGCAGGTTAGAGGGATGTTGCATAAAACCTGCCCAGTTCCCAGGGCAGAGAGGATAAATTCTCTCTTCAGCAAGTTTAGGGTCTTCCCAGGGTCTCCAGTTCATCCAGATCAGATGAACCACCTCAGCTGACTCCTGTCGATGCAGAGGAGCAGGCTCTCCTCTGAGCTCCTCACCTTTCTCTAAACCTGGGCCCAACCAGTCATGATCCAGACTTCATGACTACAGGTGAGGGTTGGATCATAGAGAGACCAGTAAATTGAGCGCCTTAAATCTTTTTTCACCACGACAAACCGAAGCAACGCCCTCATTACTGAGGATGAGGCTCCGATCTGTTGATCCATCACTCAGAATCGAGATACTTTTTCCTCCACCTGAGACTGAATAAATAATTTACAGAAACACTATACACCTTTTTGCTAACAAAGACGTTTCTGCTACCATATAAATTTCAGTTTCCCCTCACTTTTAAACCAGCAATGGAAACAGATATAGAATCTGGCTTTAAAGGTCACTTTAACTCACGAGATTTAAAAACACTCCTGTGAAGTGCCTGCTCATGAAAGGGCTGTTGGATCCACTTCCCCAAACATTAAACTTCCCATCTGTTTTTTTTTAAATATATTTTTCAGAAATTACTAAAACAACTTGATCCAAAATCCACTGAGCTGAAATAAAGCTTTATTTTCACGAGCCGACATTCCATCATTCTGCTTGGATACCCGGGACACCTCGTACAAAAAGGGGAACAAGACCAGATTGTACGTTTTAAATCATAAATGGTCCTATAAAAGTCACGCTTTATAAAGAATTACTGTTACGGCTTCACCCTTGATTCTGTGAGAAAATCATAAATATTTCACAAAAACACCATAATACTTCTCTGAAAAGTTAATTTTAGATTGGTGAGAATGTTGAAAGTTTTATTAAACCAATCATTTTGACCCATCAGGGCGATAATGCTTTTACTATCTACTTATTTGTTTGTACTGTTACCAAAATATATGTTGAATAAACCGGATGCTTTTAATGAAACTTGCAGAAATTAATCAATGGATGTTCATCTACATGGAGTTAAATGGAGTTAACTTGATTCAACAGAACTGAACAGTTTGTATTCAGATTTTTACTGTTTACAGTATAGATCAGTCCTAAAAAAACAAAATATTTGTTGTTCCCTTTAATGTGCAACGAGATGGTTAAATTCTCACATAAACTTCCCTTGTGAGCGAAACGTTTTCTCCAAAACAACTCAAATGAACTGTATGTCCAGTGTAATAGAGGTTTAATTCATTTTCATGAATTGTCATTTCATGACGTGACCCTTCACATGAAAAATCCAGAGTATCTCACGGATTAAACTGCTAATCTTCCAGTTAAAGAACGAGAGCTTAAGAAACTGAGCTAACGACCATTTGACCTTTTTTGCAGAGGAGAGAAAAATATCTAATTCTGTAGTTTTTATTTTTTATTCTATTTAGGTTCTTAGAGGTACACTGACATGAGTCAAAAGTAGGTGGGACAGAGGAGACAGTTTAAGAGGACAAATGGGACTTTAGCTTACTTTTGTACAAACTTATTGTCTATTTAAAAAGCAGTTGTTGGGTATAAAAGCATATTTCACTAATGAGCAGCTCTTGGGGTTGACAAACTTCACCTCGACTTGGACGCTGGCTCTTCCTGCTGCTGACAAGACAGGCCTGAGACAGCTATGATTATTATATTATGATAAACATCTCCATTTATTCCAGCTGATTACTTTAAAATGATGTTTTTCTCCGTTTTATCACTAATCTGACAGCCTAGATTGAAGTAGCATCTCAAACCGGAGGAGAAACGCAAACGACTTCTCTCCAAATGAGCAAACGGATCTTTTACTGTAACTCGGAGGGAACAGATGGCTCCCTGGAGCAGGAGCTCGCTCGCGGGGCCTCTGAACGTATCATATCCAATTAAAGCTCCGCCAGCACATGCTTTCCAATTACAGGACGAGATTTACTGCCCCGAAGCAGGTCTAATCCAACAGGATGCAGCAGACATGCAGCAACACGAGGGGGGACAAACAGGGACAGAGTCTGGGAAACGTGGACAAAAAGACAATACAGAGTGAAATGAGGAAGATAAGCAGACGTGGACAGGGAAGTGTACAGGTCAGCGGAACAAAAATCATAACTTCACACAAACAAGGAGGAGGAACCATCAGAACCTCGGCTCGATATTTCCTCAGAAAAAACAGCAGAAACTCCCACATGAATAAAAAATCAGAACTCAACCGTGTTCCTCATGTAAAGGATCGTCTGCTGCCTTTAAAGCCAGTTTTAAAAACAAATCTTCGTGTAGCTGATTAGGCCAAACCTCGTAAATCAACTTTACAAGTCTCACAGTATGACTCTCAGCTACAACAACAAATTTTAGCTCTTTTTTTGTTAAAATGACGATAATTAATTTCAGTTTTAAATGGTGACACATTTGTAAGGAACATGCCTTTGTGGGATGAGCAGTGAGGCGGAGTATGTGGGTTGCACACATGAAAAAATTGCCAAATCGTCTCTGCAAAACGGCTTATTTTGCTGTTATTGACTTGTTTTGATCTTCTGATACCCCCAGCTGCTGCCAAGAATCTACCAAACCCTCATTTCCTAACGTTTTGTGCCAAGTTTATATAGATGACATGTTAGGTGATCATACCAGAAATGGTCCTACACACAAATATGGGCAAACACATGATCTCCTTCACTTTTAGGTGATAACTGCCTCTTTCAGCTTCCTCCAGCTGCTTGCTGACTCCACAGAAAGCCTTTCATGCTCTGGTTATGAGCTCACGAGGACTGGCCGACGAAACGCGACACATGTGGAGGAGTCATGATGCAGCATGTGGACATACAGTCCGCTGTATGTGACTTTTATTACCGAGGGCTTCGCAAAGTGTGGCGCCAGACTCTGAGGAGGAAGAGGAGCAGAACCCTCAGGAGGTCTCTTTACTATTTCTTCACACACCTCGACTCTTTGACTTCCCTGTTTAACTCCTGATGGGACGGCAGACACACACATGGACTCCTCTGAAACTTTAAACAAACTTTAAAGTGGCTCAGATTCCGAGAAAAGCGTGACACGAACTGAAGAGCAACTCAAACCTCTTCAAGCAGTTCCTTTATGCTGTCAAGAGGCTAAAGAATGAACTTTAAGAGAGTGCTCTAGGAGAGACGCAGAGCTTTCAGTCACAGTGAGTCAGGAAAAAATATTTATAGGAATACTAAACGTATACAACTAAAAATACACATTTTTTCTTTATTAGCCTAAATATAGTCAAATAGCTGCTTTATTGAGGGAAATCCTGTTTTGAAAAGCAAAATATTATTCAGAGTAACTAATTTCTGCCTTTGATAAACAAAAGGCAGAAACCTCTAATAATTAAATTATAACCTAATGTACAAAATGTAATTTAATTCACAGTGTTAAGTGTCAACCAAACTAACTTAATTTTAAAATATATGTGTTTAACATTAATTTATTCACACAAACTAAAAAAATAGAAATGTGTGCTTTAGGAGGTAAAAAATCACTTTAATACAAATAAAATAGACCATTTTGAACACTAATTAACAATAATTCGGTTTTACACAAAAACTATTATTTCTAACAAAAACCACAAATGTATTTTAATACAGATTAAACCACATATTGCAGATGGCCTTTTAAATCCAACCTAATAATTAACTTTATGAAGGTTTTTAAAACTAAGCTAACCTGTTTGATAGTTTAGTTAGATATTAGCATAAAACATTGTTGGGAAAAAAACAACTTTACTCACTTTTGACGACAACCCCGATCAGAAACACGAAGTATAGATATTTTGGAAACATCTTCCAGGTGAGTTTGCGGTTCTACGTGTGCCGCCGCGGGGTGAGTTTATAACGGTGCGGTAAAGAGTCCGTCTCCTCCGGGCTGCTACAGGTGGCTCAGACCGCGAGCCGCAGACTCCGACACTGTTAAAAGCTTTAGCGCCTCCACTGATTGGCTGCTGCTCCTGTCACTTACTCTTACTGTACTGCGAAGGCTCCGCCCCCATCCCCATGGACCAATACAACAAAACTTTATTTAAAAAGCACTTTAGAAACAACAAAGTGCTGCTGATAAAAAAAATAAAATATAAAAACAATAATTGAAACTGTTAAAATAATAGACTAATAAAAGCAATAAAAAACAAGTGAGGTAAAAGTTAAAACTCTAAAAGGATTTTAAACCAGGAAGTAAGTTATAATAAAATCAAACTCTTAGCTCAGCATTTAGTATTGGGCATCTTAATTATTACAAAGTTTTTAAGTGAACGCTTGCTGTTGTAAATAATTTATAGACAAAAGTGTCTAAATATTAACACTTTTCATTGGCTTGCCACACCAAAGAAAATCCCCTCATGATTCAGAATTATTCAATAGATTCTACAATAAAATGACACACAGTGAAAGAATTTTACATGCATGTAGCTGATTGCCTAATCCAATGTTTGAAACAATAGAGTGCAACTCAAAGGCAAAAATTTTATTATTATTTTTTGTCTTTCTTTCTTTATCCTGTCCTGGAGGTGCAGGATCAGGCAGCTTTTGTGTCTGAGATTTACTGCAGCAGGTTTATATGAGACCGGTCCTGCCGGAGCGTCATCCAGGAGGTCACCTCGGCTTTAAAATTCATTTGACTTCGTGGCATTTCAGCAAGTATGTGTAGCTAATGCACAAGAATGGGATGTTAAAAAAAGGTCTGGTGATTCTTTTTTTAAATGGAGAGCATTTTCTCTTGATTTTAAAGAGTCTTCTTGTTAAAAATACAATAAACTCTACTTCCTTTCCTCTTTTGTCTTATTACCCACCAATAAAATGACTATTTAAGTTAAACTAGTTTTGTCCAAATATGAAAAGAACAAAACAACTATGTCATCACTGCCAGAACAATCAAGAGTTTTCTTCTTTTATACTCTATTTTTCTCATTATATCTCTTAGCTATAAATGGGCAATGGGAACATTTTAAATTAAAGAGATCATTTGAAAGTAGTCGCTCTGAGCAGAGAAGCATCTTTAAAAACAAAAAAAGGATAATCAGCTGAAAGCACGACAAAAAACATAAGTGGTTTAAAAGGTTGTTTTTGCTTAAATGGAGTCAAACTTCCAGAAACTTGAATAGGATGGAAAGAAAGGATTGAAATGTTGCGTATTTTTAGTTATTTTGGCTTTAAGTAGGTAGAAACTGGAGGGATATGTTTACTCTGTAGCACACAACCTCGCATGTTTTTATTTCTCTTAAAGCAAAAAAGTTACAGGTTCCAGGAAAAGCTGGTGTGGATTAGTTTCATAAACCATTAATCCACGTAAAAAGTTAAAAATTGACTCATTTTTAATGCTTTTGCGTGTTGTTTCTTTTCTAAATTCAGTATCGAAATGAGATGTTTAATGGAACAAAAAGTCTTGGGGAATTTTGAAGAACGATAAAATGTGTTTTTCCCAGATTCCAGGAGAAACTATTGTATCAACGATGACATTTCATGGCGGCTGGCAGGATGAAAAGCAGCACCAAGTATTGAAATATGTTGCAATGTCTGCAATTATTTGCATGAGATAAGGGCGAGGTCAGCGAGGTGTTCGTATGTCGATATTTGTTATGTCTTTGATAGAATGGCCATAAAAACTGTCATGGAGACACATGAAGAATGTGAGGAGCAATACTTCAGATTAATAACTAATTAGTGAGCAGTGAAGCACTAATGATGCTGATAACAGGAACTACGACCCTGTAAAACAGCCACAGGTGTTTTTTAATCTGTCAAGTTTCTGGTGTAAAGGTTAGTGTTGGGGTTTTTATGGGATCTTTAAAAATACACCATGTGTAATAAGAATAAAATTTAATATTTCAGAGCCAGTAGCTAAAAGTAAACAGCTTATAATGATCATTAAGATATATTTCTGTTGTTATTGTGCGAGTGCAGATGTAATTATAATTATAGTTTCTTCCATCTGATCAGTTGTTTTTGGTTTAATTTGTCAAACTGAAGATTAAGTCAAATTTGGTCAAAATGACCTCAGCACATATTCAGATTCCTACTTTTTAAACTAAATAATGACATCATGAGTGAAAACCTCAAACATTTGGACATTAAGATTTATCAGGAAAAAGTCTTTGCTAGCTTGCATTCTGAGTTCAATGTGAGGAGTACATTCATCCATTTATAGATCAAAACTTTCATCCAGATTAAAAGAAAATGTGCTTCGATTTAAAATGTTTTGTACATTTCCTCCCAGGGATACAAAGATTCTTTAAATTCTTTCAACATCATTGGTTTCTTTGAAATCTGCTCTGGCGTACTTAGTCTTCTTTTGCTGCCTTTAGCTTTTAGCTACTATCCTAATGGCAGCTTTTAGTTTCAGTTTTACTTTTAGCTGAGGTCGTGCTGCTTTTTGCCTTTAGCTCCTGTTAAGCTAGTTGTAGCTAATATTCTAATTTTAGCTATTTTTAGTTAATATTCTGCTGATTTTAGCTACTGTTCTGTTTATTTTAGCTACTCGTCTGCCAATTTTATCTAATTCTAGTGATTTTAGCTAATATGCTGCTGATTGTAACAATTCTTTTTCTGATTTTAACTACTTTTCTTCTAAATTTAGCTAATATTTTGCTGATTTTAGAAACTTTTTATGCTTTTTTAGCTAATATGCTGCTAATTGTCATGTAATTGCCAGGTCATGTTTGTAAATGAGTAATGGTTCTCAAACAGTTCACCTGGATAAATAAAGGTTTAATAATAATAATAATAATAATTGTAGCAACAGTTCTGCTGATTTCAACTACTGTTCTGCTTATTTTAGTGAATATTGAGTTGAATTTAGCTATTATTTTCTTTTATTACCAGCAGTTCTACTTGTTTTAGCTAGTGTTCTTCCAATTTTAGCTATTATTGTACTGATGTTTTGCTAATATGCTGCTGATTTTAGCTAAAGTTTAGTCTCAGCTCCTCTCAGGAATATAATCTACACAAATGAATTCAAATTAAATAATCTCTTCACTGCTGAAATTATTAAATTAGACTCAGGATGTTTTGTTCCATTGGTCATTTAAAGGAAAGGCCCGGATAATTTCACAGATTGATTCTCAGTTCTGCAGAAACAAAATAGATTTAGGAAGTCGTGTAAGTGTTGAACCCTCCTGCTGCCTGCGGGTCAAAAGGATTTTAACTTAGGGGCAGCAGGAGGATTAGCGGTTAATATAAAACTGATATAAAATTAACTTCTAACACGACAAGATACGATCAAAGTGAGATTTATGGAGGTTCTCTGAATTAAAGGGATAATACAGATGTTGGGAGTTTATTCCTTTAAACTTGGGGTATTTTATCTTTTAGAAAATTATCACCATTCAGCTTCTAAATCAGTTTAGACAAAAGTGACACGACCCTGCTGTGAGTTGGAATAACAAAAAAATAATTTGGATTCTTTATTTAACTCATATTTTAACATCATCAAAGCTCACTCCTTTATTTTATTGCCGGTTTTCCCTGTTTGCTATCTCTCTGTGCACACAGCCCAATATGTGGCCATTTAGCAGCTCTGAAGATAAGGACATCATTCAGCCTCTCATCCGCCCTGCCAACAGACCAACAAAAGCCCAGACGCCGAACACACAAAGCTCACACCCCAAGGTTTTAACCCCCGGTTCTGTTTTTAGGGTCCACAATCAGCTCTTTGACACCGTTTTATAAAAGCAACTATAAACAAACTGCTTTGTCCCTCTGTAATAAAACGACGTCACCCCTCTCCTGGTTACACCTTGAAGCTTTATTGTATAATTTTCCACTCCTGACTTATCAAAACTGACTCATGAAGATGTGCAGAAAGTTCTACCTTTGAATTAAATCGACAGAAACGGGAAAAAGGTTTGTCACGGATAAAAAAGAAGGTGGTGGTCATTTATTAACAGGTTGTGGTTGGGAGGGTTTTTGGGTGTGGAAGAACGTAGATAAAGATTATAAAACTCTGAAAATGTTTAGGTTTTATTCTGTGGCAATGGAAAATAAGTATACTTCCCTTTTCTTTTCTGAGGAAGTGTTTTAATTCCACAAACTGAAGCAGAAAAACATATCAAATCACTAAGGTGTGACGGAGTTAAAGGTAAAAATTTACTGACTGCACGTCAATAGAAAAACAAAAAAATGTGGGAATTTTTCCTTAATTTACTAAACAATTCTGTGAAAATAGATTCAGAAAAGGTTTTGAATGTTGGGTTAATGTTAAAAGAGAAAGTATTTGCAAAACAAATCAACTTTATCGTCTCTAAGACACACACAGAGCTAAAAATACACCTCGTTTACATTTTTTCTGACTTAATATAACTTATTAAACAAGGGGAAAACTGACGGTTTAACTTCAACGCAGTTACAGTATTTATAGGGCGTTAAAGGATTTACTGAAACAAACCTCTGGTTTTAGACGTAAATATTAAGACAAAAATACACTGCTTCAAGACAAATTTTAGCTTTTAAATGATGAATTGGTTCATTAAGGTGGGAAAAAAATCCATCCAAACCAACCTTAACTTCTTGTTAAATTAAGAATTAACTGACTTCACCAGCCACACCCATATCTGATCACTGCCAGGCCTGTCAAATCAATAAATTATTTAAATAGATCCATTATTTATAGACAAAAACAACTTTCCAGGTGTGGCCGGCCAACCAAGATTACTCTAAGAGCGCATCAACTCGTCCTAAAACAACCCAGAACGTTTAAAGAGACACCTTGATCTCAAAGACTTCTATGAACTGACGAGACAAAAGTGGAGCTTATTGGAAAGTGTCTGGAGTTAAAATGAACATCCACTGCAGCAGTCAAACACGGTGGTGGCAGTGTGATGGTCTGGGGTTGGTTTGCTTTCTAAGATCAATTACATTTTCACACGGTCAGGTTTAGGGGAGTAAGAAACTATAGATACACTGAAATATGGCTTTAATTTCCTGATGCTGTTTCACTTCTCAAAAGCACTGGATGGCTTAATGGATGAATGATGTCAGAAGAAATATGAAATACATGTTCTCAAATCAACTGAATTTAATCAGGTTTTATGCAGGTAATACAAGATGTGATTCTATATATTTTTAAATTTGAATATTTTGGAATATTTGCTTACAGTATTGCAATATTTCATATTTTGAACCCAGATAAGTATCATATCACCAAATTATTGCCAATACATGTCCTTTACTTGTAGAAATATTTTAAACTGCATTTTGTGAATAATTAGTTTATCTTAGTGGTAGTGGTTCATGTGAGCCATCGTGTGATGGGAAAAAACATGAATTTCAACATTTGGGATCCATGTCTGGTATTATTTGTTAAATGATGGGAATTCTGTAAGGGGTGGATACTCTCTCAGCACTGTATTTTATAGGTTTTTTCTCTGTAATTCAGACAATTTAGTAATATCTGCCAAGGAAATGTTGATTTTTAGGTTTAAAATACCACTTTTGATATTTGTTATAATCTCTTTAAGATGGTGTTCAACAGTTTGATTTAAGTATTATTGTATTTTTTGTTTCATAAACTTACCTGATGTAAACAGACATTCTTTAGTTTACCTTAATAGTTTTTTTCTGTGTTTAATTTTAAATATTGCTGTTAGTTTGTTTTATGAAACGTGTTTTGTTGACACTCAGATTTTTTTTTAGTTCTGTCCCGGAAAAACAAAAGGATTAATAATAATTTTAGAGGAACATCATCGCCATCTAGTGACAGAAACATAAAAACGATGCTTCCTCATCAACACCTCAAACAACTGATGGAGCCAAAAGCACTTCATGGTAACAGCAGTTTTTATTATTTTGTCCTCATTCAGTCACTTTTTTTTCCACATTTATTGAACAGATAAAAAACGTGTCAAATGAGGCTGAAGAAACAGAAATAAGAAAATAGGTCGTTGACGCCGAAGTTGTGATGAAAAATTATAAAATAATTTGTACAGGTTTAAGTTCGATGTAGTGTTTGGTGAGTTCTTTTTTTTTGCAAACAGCAAAAAAAAAAAAAAAAAAAATTAAATACAGTGATTGCTTTGAACTGAAGGGACCGAACACTGACCGGCATGAGACACATAGACCCTGGTGACGGGTCACACAAATGTCGTACAAAAGAAAAACAAAATTTAAATATAATTGTACAGAAACATCGTAACACACAGCATTTCTGCTACATACAAACCTTCACACCGTTGTCCCTGGTTTTCTGAGATGAGGTATTCGTGAGGCTAATTACTGTTTTGCTCTTAAACATGGCGACGAGTTCTCGATATGACAGCGTTGCGTTTTCTCTGCCATGTTTAAGGGTTGCTCAAACAGCAGCAGACCTTCGGGGCACAAAGAGGTTCATTCAGAGAGCAGCAGAGTGACATCATTTCCAGCACTCGAGTTCGAACGTTATTGTGGAAGACAGCGCAATTATTGTCGTCCTTTCAGAAAAAAAGTGGACGTTTTTAAATTTTTTTTTAAATCAGCATGAAAGTTGCATCTAACTAGACAAAGTTTTGCACCTGTTCTTCATTGAAGAGGCACCCAGCTTCTAAAAAGGGACGAAAAAGTTTAAATACGTACTAACTTCTGCTCAGGCCACTTCATAAACATTTAATCATGAAGTGTTTTTGACCTCAAAGTCAATACGACGTAAATTCTCCAAGGCGAGCATCAAGGCAACTAAAACTAGGAGGTTTCAACTACATTTACATTATCCTGATTAAATATTACTTTATTTTAAAAAAGCCCACCCACCTCTAAAAGTTAGAAAGCTTGTCACAAACGCTAGCATTCCTTCATCCTAAATAAACCGTTTTCCTCTCGCCCCTCCAATGAAAAAAAACAAAGGCGTCCCCCCCCCCAGAGTTGATCAGAAAAACGTTAGTTTATTCCTCGTGTTTGAGCTCGATCCGACAGACTTTAAACAACGCGAGCAGCTCAAAATCTGACACTTTTAGATAAATAAGAGAAAGAAAACAAGAAGGCCATTCTACTGCTGTCCAACAGCAACGTCTATAGGCTGAAGAAGAACATCAGGTCTGTTCTTTAAAAAACACAAAGACAACTTTCAGAGCGTTCTCCTCTTGGTTAATTAGGGACGCACCGATACCACGCGTGTACTCGCACTCAAAAAAATAAAATGTTCAGACTGAGAAGAATGAGAATAGACAGATCAGAGCCCGAGCTTCCCGACTTTCTCACCACCAAATCCCCGGTGAGTTAGTGGGATCCAGGAAAGCGAAGACGATGAGAAATCAAAGTGTTATCAGCGAGCCGAGCCAACTGCAGCCTACAACACATAAAACTGAACAGAGAAAAGGGGGAGTGATTATGGCCATAAATAACTTATCAGAGTTCACTGATGAGCCTGAAAAGCTGCTTAATAAGTAGATTCTGCTGTCTTTAAGGAAGACACTCAGCTAACACTAGGCTAACGCTTTAAACAGAGGCTGTGTCCAAATTCAGGGTCTGAGTCCTTCTAAGGTAAAAGCCTGTTCAAATTTGAAGGCTCCTCCAGTTGCAGTCCAAAAATGTGCCCCCCCCCCCCGAATTTAAGGGAGGGGTATCCAAAGATGAATTGTGGGCCAACTGGGAGATTTTTTCTTGTACCGGTGAAGAAAGCAAGAGACAGGAATACGGTTTTAAATTAAAATCCGGCGAAACGAAAACTAAAACTTTAAAGCGGCTTTGTTGTTAGGCTTTTATTTGCATAGACGTGTTTTTAATATCGTCAGAAATTCTTGTAAACGAGCTCATCCCTTAATACTTCATGTATTACATCCAGGTTAATTTTGCTAATTTAAAATATTTATGTTAATATTTTGCCAATTTCGATCCATATTCAATTTGCCTCTGTTCAGCGTCGTCACGGTTGCTAGGCGACAGGAAATGTAAGGTAAGGGCACGAATAAAGCTGAAGGACACAACTTACAAATTCACTTCTCAGTCAACAAGGGACCAGGCCCACGTAGACCAGGTCGGTCGGATCCATCGAAGGACGCAGCTCCTGAACTTGGACACAGTCAGGGACTTAAACTCGATCCATTGCTTATGTTCTAATTATTGTTCATTTTTAGGTTTTAGTAATGTTATTTGGCAGAACTAGTGGCTTTGTTGAGCAGGAAAAAAACATGAATGTAGTTTTAATTTAAAAAGTGATCAAAATACAAATTTTGTTTCTAGGACTAAGACTAATTATAGGAAGTGAAGTGTAAAGGTATGTATTAGTACTCAGTATTAGCATTTGTACCCAATTAAACAAAAAAGTGGTAATGGTGCATCCCTACTTCAAATGGCAGATCTCCACAGTGATTAAAACTAACATTACATAATATATATTCTTATAAATATATAGATTTTCATCTATATGGCCCTTATTGAAGAGAACAAGAGTTTCACATTGACATGAAAGTACCATAATCTCTATATCGCCGAGTCAAAAGTGTTCTGTGTTCAAATGAGCTGGCAGCAGTTCATTCGACAGGTAAAAAAAACAGTAAGAAAAATTCCTTTTTGAAGTCGCAAACTTACATTTCTGAAAGAGTCCTCACTACCTGTCGTGAGCCCCTCCTTTCGTCGCTTCTTCCTGAGTAATACCTGTTACAAACATTTTTTTGTAACGCCCGCCCACAACACCCACTCAAAATGTATTTTTAGTTCATAATAACCACCTCTGTTATCAATATGACCTAAAAAACAGTAAAAAAAATTGCATTTGCAGAACGCCTTGTAGGCTTATTGGAGGAAGATGACTTAAAACATGAACATCACTTAAAAATAAAATTACTAATAATAATAAAATAGTAGCACAGAGAAATTAAAATAGGAACAAACTTTTGATGACAGTCTGCTCTTCCTCTCAGGCTTTCATCTGTAGCTTTGGCTTGTTGGTGTTTTGGAACCTGTACTTCCTGGCTCATGAACATCAGATAACAAACTACTAAACCCTGAGAAATCAGACACAGGCGTCCTTATCCTGTGATCCACCTCCCCGCCGGAGTCAGTGCCGTACATCTGACCATCTGACTTGAACTGGGAGCCGAAGGCCTGAGCAAAGTTTTCAATCTGGTAGGAAGGCTTAGACGAGTCCAGAGAGTAGATGGTCTCTGCACCGGTCTTCACCAACGCCTGGTCCTTCTGGAGGTCAGATGGGTTTATCTGGTAGGACGACGGGGGGGTGGAGTGCCGTTTTTCCATCTGCTCGGTGAGCTCCTGAGACGGGGTGAGCTGCTGGTGCGTGAGGGCGTCCAGGGTGCTCAGGTTGAAGCTGTGCTGCAGGGAGGGGCTCGTCAACATCGTAAAGTGAGACTTTGGCACAGACGAAGTTAGCGAAGGCGAGGACACAGACTGACCAAAGCCGCAGTCCAGCGGGGATGTAGTGTAGATGTTCTTGTCAGCATAGAGGAGGTTTCCCAGGTGGGAATTGGTGAAGGGTCCCGAGGCGGGGAGTCCGGGCCCGAGGGAGAAAGCAGCACTGTGGCTGGTGCGCTCCAAAGCCTGCAGCAGGAAGCGGGAGTATTCGTGCATCTTGTCCGATGGGCTGGAGGAGTCGGCGTCGGGGCCGTCGGCCGAGTTCAGCTCCACGTGCTGTTCGCCGATGTCGAAGTGGATGTCGTGGTGCGAGCCGTCGGGTTTCTGGGTGTAGTGTTCCAGGAGGCTCTGCAGCACCTCGTCGGGAATCCCCGACTTGTCGAGGCTGAGATGAACGTCGCCGTCCATCAGGTTTGAAACGGAACCCTGAAGGTCTGACGGCTGCAGGGACATGTTGACGCTGAGGTCATACTCGCTGCTGGCTCCTCCGGGGACAGCAGGACCAGAGGCGTTTGCACTGTTGGCTGCCTGAAGGTAGCGGCGCTTCTTTACAAACTGCATGGCGTCATCGTAGTTGCTGCTGGTGGACTCCACTTTAGCCT
>JARVJO010000096.1:19951820-19972368 GCA_031762555.1 Cynodonichthys magdalenae
CTATGTGCAAAGTTTGCAAAATGAAGATGAACCACTTTGGGAACATGACAAATGGGCTCACATTATCAGTTTTGAGTTTTAAAAAAAAATCGATTGTGAATCAAATCGTGGTCCCAAAAATCTGAATCGAATCGTGAGATAGCAAAAGATTCCCACCCCTACTTTTTACAGCGTTTTTTATCATCTTTCTGCAAAATCCAAACTGTTTCTGGTATTTTTAGCTACATTTCTGCTCTATTCAGCTTATTTGACACATTCATGCATTTTTTTCTAATGATATTTTTGTTTTTTATCTGACTTTCAGCAAGCATCAGCTGTTCAACTCGAACTCACATTAGCAGTTTTGTTGGTAAATATTTTCAGCAGCTTTCAGCTGTTTGTATTCACATTTAATTTCACAGGAAAGGAAAATTCTCTAGTTTCATTTACATTACTTTGTATACATTTTGTAAACGTCAGTTTTCTCACAAATGTAATTAAAACACGTCTGCAGATTAAATAATATAAAAAGGCACATTTACGTGATAATTCACACTACAATGTTCAGTTCAACATACTTTTAGCTTTAGTGTTTTGCCTGTTTAAGTTTGTGCAGCCGAGTTTCAATTTCTTCAGAAAGTTTTAGAAGTCAGCTGTGTTTTTACAGAAAATGCAACTTACAGCTTAATTAGTCTTTTTGCTACCACTTGAGAACTTTAATTGTAATTTATGGACAGAAACAGGACAAGAATAAAGATGTGAAAGAAAGGATTAAAGACTTCTAAATAGTAACTTGGTGCTTAAAAATTATTATATTCAAGTGTATTTACTGCTTTTTCCTGGAGGCTAATTATACAATTAATTTTAGTTCATATTTTGCTAAAACGTGGAGTAGAACGTCTTGTTTAGAAAACGCCATCCTCGGTTTAAGAGCTGAGCTGGACTCAAAACGCTGCTGTCACCTCCTCGGTTCGCTCAAACCAACATCTGGGCAGAGTTTGGTGACACAATGACACGACTCCCACCGGTGTCAGAGTCGGCTGCTGTCTAACGTGTTTTGGAGCCACATCGATGTCTACACAGTTAAAAATATCTGCATCATGAATACTTAATACCACGACAGGGCAGGGAGAGGCTCATTAGGGCCACATCTCGCCGACTTCCAAGTCAAATTGCTGGTGTCCCGGTAATATCTGCTCCAAAATGAGAGGGTTAAATAGGAACAACAAAGAACCTCAAACCAATTTCTATTTAAAAACAAGAAAATGAGTTTTCCATTCTTTTCCATTAGATTGATTTGAGGATGTTTTGATGCAAAGCTGAATCATTTTAAACCCACAATAAGCCACGTCTTTGTGCTTTGCTGCACCCACTGTGAATGTATGCTAATTAGGCCACTTGTGGTGTCTAAAAAAGAAACCAACCTACTGAAACACACACACACACATCTGGAGATATAAACACAGCAGCTGTCAGTCAAAACCAGGCCACTTCTCTTCACCACAATCTCCACGGCAACATGAGATCTTTGCCCCGCAGCAGCAGATAAACACACAGTGTTTTTGTGTTTGAGCAGATCATCATATTGTATCCTCTCCTCAGCCCACTCTTCACAGCGATATCAAATTTATATTTTATTTGCGTATCTGTGAGTGTTTCTGTATAATAAGCTGGTGGTCTGAATTGATATTTAACAAATTCTACTCATTTCTGCTGTACTGAGGTGTAATTAAAAGGACACATTATTATTATTATTATTTTATAATAATAATAATATGTTAACATTATTTACAAGTATTTTTTGGTAGCCTTTTGCCATTTTTATCTAGTGTTTTGCGACTTTTAGGTCTGAGCTTGTCGTGCTGCTTTTAGCTTTTTACTAAACCTTTGCTGCTTTTAGTTAGAGTTTATTGCTTTAAGCTTTGAGCTAAAGTTTGGCTACTTTTACCTCCTAGCTACCTCCTGCACTCAGCTTTAGTATGCTTCTAGATGTTTCTTAGCATTTGGCTACTTTTAGCTTTTTGCTGCCATCTTGCTGCATTTGGCTTGTAACTAGCTTTAGTCTACTTCCAAGTTTTTGCTAGTATTTGGCTAGGTTTAATTTCAAGCTACCAATTGGCTGCATTTAACTTAACTAGACCGTCTACTTCAAGCTTTTTGTTAGCACATGGCTACTTTTAGCTGCTAGGTACCATTTTGCTGTATTTGGCTTGTAATTAGCTTTAGTCTACTTCTAACATTTTGCTAGTAATTGGCTAAGTTTACCTTCTAGCTAACAATTTTCTGTATTTAACATTTTAACCAGACTTGGTCTACTTCAAGATTTTTGTTAGTATTTGGCTACTTTTAGCTTCAAGTTACCATTTTACTGCACTTGGCTTTTAACTAGCCTTAGGCCAAATTTGGCTTTAATCTATAATTTTGTTACTTTTGGTTCGTAACTAGCTCTAACTACTTTTAGCTTCTAGCCAGTAATTTTAACTTTTAATTACACTATGTCTACCTTAAACATTTTTTTGGCATCAGTTTAGTCAGTGTTTCGCTACTTTCAGCTAGTGTTCTGCTTTTTTTTAACCACAAGTATTTGGTTTCAGCTTCTTCAACAAATTTCAGCAGTCATTCAGTACTCAGTCACACTATGTTTCATTTTACTTTGTGCTTGTTTTTTACTACTTTTGGATTTCTGCTCTCATTTTTTAATTAATCTTTAGCTTTTAGCTACTGTTTTTCCTCCTTTAACGATTGATAACTCAGTTTCAGCTGCTCCGGCACATATTCAGCTCTCAGTTTTCAGACTGTATTTTGGTTTGTTTCATCTGGTCTTACATCAAAGACAACCTCTGCTGACAAGCTAAGAAAATAATGAATTGCTGAAGCATTGATTTAGTTTTTGTGGACGTTTTAATGTCCTTTAAGCCACTGTGTGTAAGTGTCCTCTGAAGACACTCGTTTATTGCTCAGCTTAACCAGGCTAAACATCCGAGGACTGGTCGATACCCGTCTCGCAGTCACAACCTGACCCACGACCTTCAGCAGCTTCACAAAGCCCTAAAGACCCGAAAAATCGCTTGTCCCTACAGGTACCAAGAGATCCTGGAGGACCTGAGGTCCACTTTCAGCCCAGATTTACCTAAACACACCATCCTCAGGAGGAGGAGTCAATACTTTATAACAGCAGTACACATGATGTCCCACAGAGGACATGTTTTATTCTACAACACTCTGCAGGTCTTTCAGTTTTGAGTGATGAAAAACAAAACAAGATGTGAGGAATTTTAGCTGTTAAAAACAAAAATAAACACTGACCTGTTTTCAGTTGCAAATTAGCTTTGGGATCTGTGCCTCCACTGGACGTATGTAAATATGATGGAGCTGGAATCAGCATAATGCCACACTTGGAATAATGTTTTAAAAAAATACACAAAAACACTCATTTAAGATGCTTTTTAAAAAAAAAGAAAAGAAAGAATGTTACATTTTTCTTCAAGACATAAAGAAAAGGAAAGATTTATACGAGAAAAAAAACTGTAAATGGAAAAAGTTTTAAAACAAAAGGTTTATGATGACCTGGTTCTGCGTGTTTGTCGACGGTTGTTTGTGCATGTGTGGGATGTGGACTGTAATTGTTGGAGGCGTGTTGATTAATTAAAGTTCAAGCCTGCAGCATCATGAAACCGTTATAAAACCACAATTAGGCTGCACCCGGTAAAGCGATGACACCGGTAGCTCCTCACGCACGAAGCTCGCAGGAATAAATGAGTAAATATGAGGCGCCCGACAGCGAGCCGCGTGTAGCCTTCAGCCACGCGTTTATTTTTCTGTTTGCTTGTCAAAACATCAAACGGCACGCGCTTCCTGTCTGTGATGAATTCACGCATTGCTTCGCCATCATTACATTACTGTGGGACTCATAAATAAAACACCTCGGAGTCTGAGACCTGTAAACAAGAGTGATGGCTTCTCTTCATGCTCCATTTATCTATTTACTCCTGTTTTTACTTTTCAAATATTAATTTTTGTTATTTTACGGTTGTGCTCTGCCAGGTACATTGTGCCTGTTAAGCACTTTTTCCTCCATGAAGAAATCACTTTTCTAACAAGGCCTCTCCTGTGAAACTGTACTTGTCACATGCAGGCGTGCGTTTTGACGGAATACGATTGCAGAAATTCAAACACACGCATGTCGATGTTAGAGGCTCGACTGCGAGCCCGAACACCCCCCCTCTCGTTTTCCTACTCTTCAAGTCTTCACTTTCAGCTGAAACAAGTGAGCTTTTTCTCTGAGCTGTTATTTGAAATCCATCTGCAGAGAACGAAAAGTCCTACTTTTTAATCATGCTCTCCTTCCAGAGGGCTATTAATCTTTTTTTTTTTCCGTCTCTAACGAGTGTGTTTGAGGAGGACTGTGACAGTTATGTGGGCATTGAATGAAAGCTAAGAGAATAGAAAGAGACCGCTGTCGACGTGTTGCTCCATTAGAAAGAACAAAATGACCCTCATCACCTCGTCCTCCCTGCAGACCTAATTGGGTTCTCTGGGGGAAAATTTCTTCAGACCTAAATTGCATTTGTTCTGTCTCCTCGGAGCGTGGCCCAGCTCGGCCCACCCTGGCAGCGTGCAGCTCCTCCAGGGGATGGTGGGAAATAATAATCCCGGTTGTCACACCCTAATCATCATTGCTGCATAGCTGCACCGCCGGATGGAGAATAATATCATTAATTCTGAGGTGATGGGTGTCGTCAGGTTACAGATGAAGCTAATTTCTCGGGACGTAAGTAGGATGAGGTTGTGGAATTATTAAGAATGTACTAATTGACCCATTGGTCATTTGGATTGTCTGATTGCTTTTTGTCCTCCGGTAAAACCTGGCAGACAGGTGTTATTAATAACATTGTTTATTTTAACAGAAGGATTAATCACACCAGGTGATTCTGAGCATGCAGTGAAAACCGCAATGATGAGCTACAGGTCCTTAATGGTGCAGAGTTATGGCAATAACCCTGTGTTTTTTTTAAAAGAGATAATTGTATTCACTTACCTGACAGCAACGGTGGTCCTAAAGGTTTATTTGTTACAGACAGTGGTGGGCACAGCTCTGCTAATCCGCCAATAGAGGAGCTAGATTCTCATTTGGCAGATTCACTTTTTTGCTAACTTTGGAAACCATTACCAGACTGATTAACTTCTGCTAATTTTAAGTCCACTAAAAAAAAAAAAAAAGAAAAAAAAAAAGTGTAAAACATCTGTTTTTGATGTAGTTTATCCTGAATTACATGAAAACTATCCCCACTTACAAGCAATACTAGACGTGTCAGGCACCATGTGTTGTAGCATGTAGTGTCTTTAGCAGCTAAACTTGAAACTTAGAGCGTCAAAAAGAAATAAAATAACATTTAACAATATTTAAATAAAAATAAAAACAAGTAGAAAACTAACAACAGGTTTGCATGAGTCTTCCACCAATCTTAAACTGGAAGGAGATGAAGAGTGACAGTCGTCTTAGCAATTAGCATTAGCTTCTGCTAATTTTTTATCTTTTTAGTGGTTTAGTGTTAGCAGATTAGTAGTTAGTGTAGCTAACGTTTTAGTTAGCTGTGCTCACCACTGGCTGCTAGAGTGACTAGATGTTCCAAATTGTGCAGGACTGTCCCGCATTTTTCACTCTTGTCCCGGCGTCCCGCACGTTGAATTACAATGTCAAATTACAAAAAGTCAAAAAGAAAAAGAAAAACAAAATTGACAAACATTATTTAGTGTTTGCAATTTGCAACCATTAGATAATGCCTCCTTATTTCTGTCTCTCTGCCTCCTTTGCAGGAGGAGAGAAGAGAAAAAGGCATAAGGTAGAGCGTCAGCTGTCAATCACAACGCGCCGCTACTGTGTTAAAAACATAAACAAACAACACAAGAAAATGGACTTGATTTATGCAGAATGTAATGGGAACTATGTCACATAAACCAAAAATGCAACAAAACAAAAATTGGGAAATGGATGAGGTCAGTGAAACGATTCTAAGAAAGAAATTCACCAAAGTTTTCGTTTCCTATTTTTCCTGAAGGTGAACGCAACGTGAAACGACACTGTAAAAGTGATTTACACAAAAAAACCATAGCTGTCTGCCAATCTATGGACAGACAGTGTCCCAGATTATCCCTCATAAGCATCTTTTTTGTCTCACATTCAGATTTTTGGGATCTGGTCTGATTCTGGAAGAATAACTTTCATCATTTTTTTATGTTCTTGTAAGAGTTGCCAACTGGTTTCCTGACAGTTGCAGCCCAGTGAGATTCTACCTTTAGGCACACTTTGCAGGACACAACAGAAGATAAGAGAAAGATGTGAATTATTTATGCCACTCGGTGAGAGAAACTAAGATAAAGTAGGCCCAAATGGTCTGAGTGTATCCTCTGTTACAATAGCAACTTGGGAACATCTCAGACTCTTAGCATCAGTCAAGAGTCTGAACTTAAAGGTTATATGGAGCCTAACACAGCAACATCATACTAAGGACAAGTTTTTGATTTGTCTACTATTTACCAGAAACCCCCCTGAAGGTGTTAAGGCCCCCTGAAAAGGAGCTCTTCAGTCCGCATTACCATCAAAGCTGCTGTAGCTGCAGGCAGCGGTACAGGTGGAAAAGCTTTACGTTTTACCGGATTTTACAGGATAAAACTGTAACCAGTGGTAGGTTTGTATGGGTTTGTTTGTGCCATCAGAAACTTTGAATTGTTCAGACTGAATCTGTATTTGCATAAAATGAAATTAAGTGCATTATATTGAATTTAATTGAAATTAATGTCCAATACAATGCATTTAATTTCCAATTAGATTCCGTCTGAACAATTCAAATTCTGCTTCTGTTGGCACACACTACTGTTACTTATTTTCCTAAAAGAACAAAGTCCTTATGATCATTTTATCAAATTGGTTCATTTGCATCCATTTAATTGAGTAAATAAATTAAAACTTAGAAACTATTTGTTCTTTAGACGCTTAAAAAGTTTAAAATTGCTCAATCAGTAATGATGAAAGAAAAGTTAAAAAGTGACAGTTTTGACGCTTCTCTTGGTTAATCTCATCCTGACCAGGAAGAAGAAACGTAATCTCTGTGCACATGCATCGCTGCTGTTTGTGGTCAGGATTTATGGTCGACAAGGTGTTTAAACAAGATAAAGACCAACTCTTAATTTGGTGATAAACCAGAAAGGATGCAGAAATCTGTTTCACTCATATACCCCCTCCTTTGTTCTCTAATCATCAGAGCAGAGTCTGCCTCCTCAGGCTCCTGATGTCGTGACGTATAGAACGGAGTCGAGATCGCCGTGAACGATGTCCGCTCTCTTCCCTCTGTTTGTTTGCCTTTGATATGTAAAATCTGCCCCCCGTCTGCCCGCCTGTCCACTCAACCCGCTGAACAACAGTTGCGCAGCTTGCTCCTAATCTCCATCACACTGCGTCTGTTTTAAAAGCAGCCAAACGCAGCGGTCCCTTCCTCACAAAGGGGGAACGCGCACTCGGCTCGAGCATCTGCCCGCCTGTCGGCTCGCCAACTAGCATGTAAAAAGGAGCCCTGGTCACCTTCAGACATTTCACACTGCAGATTAATTCAATCCCATCGGCACCTTCAAAGTGGGCTCAGGAGGATAAAGACCACAGGTTCTTCCCTCTGTAAACAAAAAAACCACAGACTCAAAAGGTTTTAATGTTGAGAAAGTTATTGTGTTTTTTCATAAACAACACAACTAAAGGCATTAATTAACTCAAACTGGGGTTTTAAAATTGAAGAAGCACAAACACTTTATTACTGTGAGTCTATATAGAGTATTATCTAAGTGCTGGTGGGGGAAAACAAAAGCATTTAGAGTAACTGACACCTCAGGGAAACCCTCCAAGACAATTGAATTGTCAATAGGTAGTGCTTCCAGGCTTTTAGATCTCTAATCTTAGACATAAACCCTGCTCTGGAGCAGATTAACACAAGTTGCCATGGTGATGTACTTCAGTGATAAGCAAAGCACCTTAATGACCCAGACTGAAACAAAAGCTCCCTCTGTAAGGTCCTACGACAGCCCCTCCTATTAGAGGAGCCTTTCTAGTGCATAAAACAAAATAAATTAGGAATATAACTGGTGACGCTCTTCCAGCAACTAAGCCTTTGTTGGTTTGTTGAAACAACCAGCAGCTGTACAGATTTACTCAGATAAAAGTATTGTGTTTGAAATTTGACCCTAGTTTGTGTACTTTTACTACATTACGCTGTCTTTACCAGCATACAATAAGCAGTGATAATCCCCAAAGAGTGAGGACAGGACACATGGACACAGTGACTGATTAAAAAGGAAAAATCCAATTTGTCTAGAACGTTTGTTAACATTTGTAGATCATATCAATTTAAGTTGCTTCAAATAAAGACTTACAAGGATGGAACAAAATGGTTTGCAAAAGTTTAATACAAACCAAGTTTAAATAGAAGATTAAAGCAACGAAACATCACTCCTTAGAACATTAATCAAATATTTCTTTATGCAAATTTAAAAACATTTTAATTTCTTCCATTTTCACAGAGAAAAATCAAAATTTTCTTTACTTGTAAAATAAAATCATAGAAAAACGATGAGGTCCAAACTCAGAGTCCTCTAATTATTTTCGTATTTTTATCCAGCAAGGAAAGCATTTGCTGCCTGACAAAAGGAACAGATGGTTCTCCAGATGATTAATTTTTTTTCTGCCAGACATGACCGACGTTTACCGGCAGGGAAACAAACACACATTTACTTCTTTGGACACACACACCTATCCAAAAATAATGATCCCCTGGAAGAACAGGGCAGTAAAAAGCTACAGATAAATACAAAAACAACTGTAAAACTCCAAGTTTCAGCTGATTATTGTTGGTAATATCCTCACAAATATACATCCTAATAAATAAATGATTACTGCAGTATGGTATGACAGAAGCTGAGCTGCATTTTGTGCGGAGAAAGCTGATTTTCTCACTCACAAGTAAACGGAGTGTTCCTGTCAAGATAATGGATGCAGCTTAGAGAGAAAGACGTGACAAAAAATGTGGTGAAAGCGTGACTGAGCTCTTTGAAAGGCCTGTTTGAGGACACGACCGGATCCCTGGACTCATGTAAACCCTCAAAAACATAAAGTCAAAGATTCTGAAAACACAAAAAAGCAGATTAAGAAGCTTATTGAAATACAGAAATTGAAATACCGAATCTGTAATGTATCCTTTTATATTCACTCGTCACAACTTGATTTATGACTGACTGTTGTGTTGTACAACTGTTTAGTGATAAAATTCATGATGCAAATAAAAACACTAGAGACGGAAAGTCCCATCAGGGTTAATAAGCTTCTCTGTTGGGAAGCTCTGCAGCAGTCAGAACAGATTTAAGTATATTAGTGCTAATCTCTGGTTGACACTAATTCAAAATAAGTAATTCATGCTGAATATGTAAAGCTGCTATCAGCTTACATTTGTTCAAACTTTAGAGATGAAGATGAAGGATATAAACTGAAGCTAATCTGGCTTATTGCCCATTGCTCGACAGTTCAGTTATCGTTTTTATTTCGGCTTTTATTTGACACTTAGTATGCAGATGTTCTCGTGTTTAAGACTGAAGTGTCTGCACTCATGCTAGTGTTGTTGTAGGATTGGGCGATAATGGCAAAAACAAAATTAATCACGGTTAATTGTAACCGATAGCGACTAATACGACAATTAGTATCTTGACACACCAGCACATCTTAGTCTGACCAAATTTAAATAGTTTTAGTTTGGACCAAGGGCCATTTTTCGAGGTATTCTCAGTCCGCTTCCAAATAAACTCTGGAGCTTTTGGTGTGAATACAGACTGTTCTCGAAACAAATCAACTATAGTAAACATGCACCTTTTTGGACTCAACAACATGATAAAAATTAGCCCTTCAGTGTTACTAACGATACCACTGCGCTACAAACAATGAGCTGTTGTGGGTCAAGCCTGCAGAGCATCTTATCTCCTTTGGATTGTCATTCCAAAATAAGAAGTACATTATCCTGAAACTGCTACTGCTTAAGCTGCTCTTGAACACCGCCATCTTTCTTTCTGGGTCTGTGCTCTGTCCCGCCCCCATCATTTCTGTCCAATGGGAGCAATGATCGTCACCCGCGTGGCTTTGTTTATAAATTGTAGTCAACTTGTAAAAAAGCACAATGTGAATTCAAACCGCATCCGCTTTTGTTCTGGACCAAACAAGTGAACCAAAGGACTTTTCTGGTGTGAATACACCCTAAGAATCTGTTTTAACTTGTGTCAAAAAGTAAAGACTGGTCTCATCCCAACCCCATCGTAGAAACATAAAACGCCCCCAAACACCTTTCTGGTTGAGGCCAGAAATTATTTGACAAGCACTAAAAATATATATTTTATTTTTATTTATTAAATTTATTAATTTCATTAAAAAACAAAATAACTATATACAATAGTAAACAAAGAAAATACACAAATCAAAAAATCTAAATAAAATGAAAGGTAGCAGAAGGAAAAAGCAGAAAAAGACATCAAAGTTGAAGGAAGTTCAGCGGCAACAGAGACAAGAGCAGGGCGGCGTAATGAGATTTGAGAGATTTATTATATTTAGAGTGTTTGGATTTTTTTTTTTAGTTAGGGTGTAGTTTAGTTTTTACTTCAGCCAGTTTTAGCGTGTTTGAATCAAAACAACAAGGCGATTTTTGAATGTGGAGCAACAGTTGATTCAGATGGATTGAGCTGCAGTCAAAACCTTTTCAAACAGAAGAGAGAAGCTCAAAGACAGAGATGGAGGAAAATAACAATCTGAGACAGAGTGAGGACTTTGACAAGGAAGTAGGAGATTCATTTTTTGGTTTGGAAAAGGAAAGAAAAAAATAGGGGCGGACAACCAATGAAATTCACGGTCCGATATGCCAGTCCACCTGGCGACACTAATCGTATGAACTGCCAAATATTAACCGACAACAACTTTTCCGACAAATAATTGCACACAATACAATTTTTCCCAACCCTCTGGTGTTGAACTACAAAAATCACAGCACCTGCTAGTGACATGTTATGGAAATTACAGTGGGTTTAGTCTTTTGCCGTCTTGTCAAAACGATTGCGATCACAGCGTTACAGTATGAACATCAAAAACATGCATATTAGGTTAATTGGTAGCTCTAAATTGTTCCTAGGTGTGAGTGAGAGTGTGAATTGCTGTCTCGATATGTCCCGGTGACGGACTTGCAACCTGTTCAGAGTGTCCCGCCTCTCCCTGCAACCCGGGAAGGAGAAGGAAAATAAATGGATGAATGGAAACTGAACATTTGTTTTAAAAAAAACAATCTCTCCCCGTTTTTGTGTCATTATGTTCACTCCCCTGAACCAGATTGAAGCAAACAAACTATTCATTTATTGCTTCTTTTCTGTGAAAGTAATTTGACAGAATTCCTCCTTTGGGAAAAAAAAAAAACAAATGCGGCGTTTGAGCTGCTGACAGAGCATCTCGCCTACAACCAGAGTTAGCTTTCAAATGATCCTGACAGGTCTGTGTGGAGAGAGGCGAAACCACAGGTCTCCTGCATTTAGCCCTGTCCGACACAGTTAGAACAGTGTGTGCTGACACGTTCCCCCACTGCCAACTCTGTCAGTATCATTTGTTTATCGCCTCAGAAGCGGAAACAACCTGGACACTGTAAAGACTAATTACTGTGTTTTGTGTGTTTTTTTAAAGGACATTCAAATATCACAAAATTTAACACTTTGCAGGTTGTTTGTGGCATAAACTGACCTGTTAGACCCTTTTATTGAACGGCGGTTAGGCTACATTAGTCTGATTCGGAATGAAAAGTAATCAATCATGTTTCTCGCAGAGTAGTTAGCATATACGAACTCACTAAGTCATGAAACATTCATGACCTAAGAATTCATTAAAGTGTGACAGGTATAAACGAGCTTGCAGAGGACACAGAGGCACCTCAGAGTTTCTAAGATTGTAATTAAAAAAGATAAAGTTAAAAGTATGACAGTGTTTTAGGAGTGGGAGTTAAAACATTAAATTTAGAACCGCATCATGTAACTTTTACACATTTCCATGCTTTAATGCACCTGATCCAAATGGTTTTATTATTCCCTCAGCATTTTGAAGCAGAAAATCATCTAAAACATGCAAGAAAGCAACTCTTAATAGATTAGTTTCTGATTAGTGTGCCTTCTTTTAATTTGCTCTGGCATTCCCTTTTGTTTTATTTATGCTTTTATATGAGCTATAAGGCTAAATAAATACGTAAATAAATAGCGGCAACAGATACTAAAGAATGGTTTCTGTCGGTCTGTCGTCCTAAATGTTTCACTTTGGCAATGTCATCAAAGAAAAAGGCCAGAAGTGATTTTTGACGACAGACCTGCAGCTTTTAGAAGATCAAAGTGGTTCAAAGTCTGTAATCAAAGAGCATTAAATGTTATTTTCACAGAACCAAAAGTGCACGATGATTGGTGCTGAGAATCAAAAAGGGGGACTTTTTATTTATTTACTTGGTTTCACCTTTTTTTAAATCCAGATCTTATTTACTGACCTTCTGCTGCTCCACCAACTTCTCCTTCTACAGTGGTCTTCAACATTCTGGTTTAATGCTCACATCGTCTGCATACTTGTATAAAAAAAATAATAATTTCTTAAATTTTAGCCACTATGCTGTGGCAGTCGGATGGTTTTACTGCATCACATAAATCTGTTATTACAGACTGAGAGGATTCTGAGTGGAAATGACCTGAGATCACCTACAAATACATTTGAATCACTCTGCAGTCAGCTCATGTAGATGGCCTCAGCAGTAAGAAATACGGAATTAAAATTTATCTGGACACGAAACTATTGTTCCTTTTTGTTAGGCAGAGTTTTGGGACTTCATTACAGCAAATTTATAAGGTTTTAATCCCAAAAGAACACAATCCATCTTCTTCCAGAGGATGATGATTAACTGATGGGAAACAAAATCTTCAAGTATCCTACTTTTATATACAAGTAAACCTAAAATTAAATACAAGTGTGGGCCAGACGTTGTGTCAAGCTGGCACTGCTGTCATGGCAAGTGGTTTGTCACCAGGATGTGGGCCACATCTGGCAATGATAGAAGTGTTTTAAGGTGGCATGCCATAACTGGCCCTGTTGTGGTTTGGTTTATAAGCCCCAAATATGTCATTGCCACAAATGGACCAGTTGTGGTTGGATTTATAGACCCCAGATATATCAATGCCGCAACTGGCCCTGTTGTAGTTATGTTTATGTGGCCCAAAATTTGTCAATGCCACAGCTGGCTCAATTGTCGCTTGGTTTATGTGCACCAAATACATCAGGGTCATAACTGGCCCAGTGATGATTAGGTTTATGTGGCCCAAATCTATCAATGCCACAACTGGCTCCATTGCGGTTTGGTTTATAAGCCCCAAATTTATAAATTCCACAACTGGCCCGGTTGTAGTTATGTTAAGTGCCCCAAATCTGTCAATGTCACAGCTGGCTTAGATATGGTTTGGTTTACGTGGCACTGGCTCATGCATGGACCACCTCTGATGAACTAATTCTAGGCCACCAAAGGGTCGCCATTCTGTGCAGTATCTGGGCCGAGTGTTACAGTGTTTGTGCACTGAGGGGGCCAGACAATGTAGGTAGGATCTCGGTTGGCGTTTTTTAAAAGCCTACTTTCAACCAGTTAAAGCCATTAGTTTGAAACCAATCAGTTATTATCTATAAATGTGCAGTAATCAGTCTCATTCTGTTTTAGGTAATAATTATCTTAAGATAAACTCTATAGGAGTTAAGGTTGTAAAATAATAATAAATTAGACTCAGCTAATCTTCGCTCCAGGTTCCCCTGAAGTTTCCCACATGGCAGGAACCTCACAGAATCGTGTTCAGACTGGATCTCAATGATTAAACTGACTTTTTCCTCTGTAAGCCATACTGGTTAACAATTTGGCAAGTGTATTTTTTCACAAAATTTTCAGCAAAACATTAATTCCACTCCTTAAACTTGTTAAAGAACTGTTAAAACACCACAAAACCAAACTGATGGACGCTCTACCTTTGTGTAGACCAGACAGGACAACTATGAAACCTACAAATATCTGCAGAATAAGCAGATTTTAACACTGCTCTTGTATGTGGGGAAAAGTTACAGAAAGATTATATTTTAGATAGAGACAAAAAGAAAAAGGGCATCGGCAGACAGAAAGACTGGTCTGCCTACAGATTCAGCTTGCAGATGTTATCTTTTAGAGTTCTCTCAGCACACATATCCTCTGGTAATTCATACCAAGCCTGAGCACAAAGAAAGAAAAAAACGTTGTTATGACGGTGCATCGTGTTGTCAAGATAGGCTCCAGAGAACAAAAAACAGATTGAGATGCTCGGGGAGAGAGGAGTCACATAATAACTAGAACATCATCAAACGCTCGTCATCTTTGCTCAGGTTTATTCTCCTGGCACAAACTTTTCAATCTATCATGATGGTTGTCAATACAGGGAGAGAAACAGCGAGGGAACAGAACAGGCTGTTATTTTAATATCCTGCAGAAGCTCAAACCCAGTCAGAAAAACAAAGCTCATATATATATATATATATATATATATATGAAAACATATATTTTACATATCTTGTTTTGTCACCACATTTGCTTTGGAGGTTAGAAAACAGAAGTGAAAATAAGCACAAATAAATCAATAAAGCATGAGCCGAACATTTCCACTCAATTAAAACCTGACATGTCGTTTGGTGCTCATCAAATCTTTCATGATTCATAAAGTTAGAAAGATAAAAGCTTTCAGCTTCTGTCAGAGAGACTCAAGCCTCACATCTATCCATCATCCTTCCCTACAGTGGCTCAACATGTTTTTATTTTTACCATTCTGTTAAACATGCCCCTGTGCTCATTTCACCAAACTTCAGTCAAGCTGAGAGACGCTTGCGTGTATTTGGGTCAACAGGAGGCAGTGCTGGCCGGGTCTGATGAGATCAGTGTGTGACCCAGGAGAAAGTTTCACCACATCCTGAAGTGGAGCAAAGCAACTGGGAAGTTTCATGTGCAACCTAAAGTTAGCCAAATGTTTGACATTTACTCTCAGCTCAGCTACAACCACGTCAAGTTTTAGCTCAGTATCTGTAAAACTGACTGAGCTTTAGCCGTTCTTAAGTTAGCTAACATTGATGAGCTTTGGCAGCCATCTTAATTGGATTAACTTAAAATTTTATCAAACTGTACACCAAACAATTACTTCATGCAAACTATTAAAATCAATCCATGTAGCCGCAGTTCATATGAAACTGGTGAATGAGGCAACCCAACACTTGCCTTTGTGTGGAAATAAAAGCGTCATATAAATAAGCGTTTTGAATTTTCTTGAAACTGACTTTAACAAGCCAGACAACCTTTAATGTTATGAATAAATCAACTTTTACAAGCCTAAAGGAGTTAATATGATTAACTGACGTGGCATCTCTTTATGTCTGTATGCTTTTAAAGTTGAGTTCCCACTCTGTAAATAAGCTATTTGGGGAAACCGTTAGCACAGCCCTGAGGAGTTTCATAACATTTCATCTTCTTTTTTTAAAACCATTGCTACTTAACAACACAGGAAGGCGCCCATTTGCATGTTAATCACATGCATGCACACTACACACACGCTCCTTCCGTCAGCCGCAGATGATCATCAGTCATTTCCTGACTCTGAGAAACAAGCGCTAATGGACAGAGTTAATGCAGCTTGTTTCCCTCCATGTGTTGGTGTAGGAGTTATCGACGCCTCATCTCTTCATACCGTCGGCTCATCTAAAAACTCTCAGCCCTCCAGAAAATTTGCATCAAACCATCAGAGTTTCCTCTAAACTGTGATCTGACAGCCTAGAAGAAAAATAAGACACTCATTGTTTTAAACCCTATTGAGTAAAAGAGAAACTAAATGACTGAGACAGCAGGAAGAAACAGAGAAGTTGTTTGTATTGGACTTGTTAATGTTCTGAAGAAAAGTGAAATATGAGGAAAAACTCAGGCATCAATCTTGTGACAGTGCCCAATGGGAAAGAGCTGAGGCGACCTAAGGAAGGGTTTCAATCAACCAGCTGCTGAGCAAGGTAGTGACAGAGCTGTAACGATCAATACACAAAAGAGTAAGCATTTATTTTGACTCAATTATGTGATGATGTGAGGATAAAAAGAATAAATGATTAATGGTTCAATTACATAAAGATGAAACAAAAAACGACCATATCGTCATCATATGCCAGTTGTTGATTGATATCATATGCCCATCTAAAACAATCATTTATGTTAGATGGGCATATGACATTGCATCATATCAATCACTGACTTCTGAATTGAATCTAATTCTTATTGTGACAGACTGTGATACCGAAATATCGTATCTTCATCCAAATAAATCAATATAATACTATATCATGATAAATCTGGTGATTTACATCCTTCTGACTAGGGGTGTAAGAAACTATCAATACACTGAAATATCGCAATATTTAATTTCCTTGTACTTCATTGAAGGGGGGGGGGGGCTCAGAAAGCTGTAGTGAAGATTAGAAAAAAAATTAAAAAAAATAGTATTTTTATTTAATAAATGTTTTAGATAGTTACCATAAAATCGAATCTGTTTTTCCATTATTTTAAAATATAAATGATAATATCCTAAAATGTTTATTTAAAAGTTTGATTTCTTTTGCTTTGTTCTTACAGTTTGTTGAAAAGTTGTTTTTTCAGTGGGTATATAAAAGTGTTGAAAACACGTTAGTTAAGTTAGTTAATCAGATTCTTTAGCAAAAAAATAATAAATATATGATGGCTAAAAGTGAGAAAAAAAACATTCTAAAAGTTGATGTTGTTGGCGGCACGATGGCTCAGGGGTTAGCACCGATGCTTACAGCAATAAGGTCCTGGGTTCGATCCCCAGTTCGAACCTGGGGTGTTTCTGTGCGGAGTTTGCATCTTCCCCTCGTGCTTGTGTGGGTTTTCTCCAGGTACTCCGGTTTCCCCCACCCCTAAAAACATGTACAGGTTGCCTTCAGGCCCTGGCCTCCCTTGAAAAAAAGAGATCTGAGATCTCAACGGGACTTGCCTGGTTAAATAACTGTAAAATAAAAAAAATTGATGTTGCTTTACATATTTTGTAGTATTGTTTGTGGGTTTTTGAGGAGGGTCCCCAGCAATAAGTTAATTCTGTTTGGGGGGCCATGGCATGGAAAAGTTTGTGTACCCCTTCTCTAAAGCGTTGTATCAAATTTTTATTAAGGTTTAAAATGTAAACTTTCATGCCAGCGGTTCATTTTTGTGTTACAGTTTAGCCTCTGGCCGCTAATTGGCAGCAGTCAGCGATCTATTTGGCTCCTCTACTCCTGAAGAGCCAGAGAGTATAACGCTAGCTCAAAAGTTAGCATTTTGAGTAAATGTTAACAGTATGTACTGATGGTTGAATCTGAATGGATTAGACTGGCACTCACTACCTTCAAAGCTGAGGTTGGGTTGCCAATTGTCCCATATTAGCCAGGATGTCCCGTATTTTAAGCCAAATTTAATTGTCTTATACTGGACGTTCTTTCTCCCGTATTCTGACTGCAGCCTGCAATCAGAGCCGTCACGATTCAACTGGCTGCTAGGCATTTGCCTAGCATCCCAAGCTAATGGGGACCCCCTGAGGGACATTACTGAAGCGGCCAAATGCAACGACCATGTGAAACACAGTGCAATGACATGACTGCTGTACTCACACTACCTCCTTTAAGGTGCCCTGTGACACCATATCACCTAGCTTACAGTATCACAATATATCGTGATATATCGTATTGTGACCAGTGTTATGTTTTTTAACATAGCACCAAATTCTTCCCAACACACAGCCCTACTGTTGACAGCTGACCGCAGGACTTGGTTTGAGCTGTCCAGACAATCACAGACGTTGCTAACATCTTTATTAAATAAATATTTCGTGAAAAATCAAGTGTTTAAGTTTCCTGTTTAGTAAATTTATTTGTGGGCATTGCTTGAACTGCTGTAGAGGTCCGCTCCATACTTCTCTGACAAATCTCCTCTCATTCACCTCTGCCCCAGCTCCTCCTCTTAAAACATAAATGTCATGTTTGTCACCGTTGTTGCCCTGATATGTACTCTGAGCCTTAGTTGCTCAGGTGTTTGATTGTGAAAAGCCACAAAAGTCCCTGAACTGAGTCTCGTCTTCCAGGATCAACAACTTATGGATTCAGGCCTGTCCACATAAGCTGCCACTGGAGGACAACCAAAGACATCAGCATAATCACATGGTGGGAATGCCTGTCCACTCTTCACCTCCCTGACAACTGGTATCTTAGCACCCTCTGCCTCTTGGAGCTTCACACCCCCACAGAGGAATCAGCCGTCAACACTCCCACCAGTGACAGATCTGTAATACATGAGCGCTCTTAAAGCCAATCTCTGTCGCCTGACACCTTCGAGAGTCAACAAATAACACAACCAATGTCAAAAACACACGATTGTTTCCATCAGACACCAATAACGATGGCTCTTCTGCTCTGCCCTGCAACAGAGGGTCGTATTTTCCCAAACGTTGTTTTAATTTTGACAATTTTAAACTCAGATCATCCTATGCTGAGAAGGAATAGTAATAGTTGCCTTGGAAATGACTTTAAGCACCATATACAGACAGACAGACAGTTATGTTGGTGTTACTTTAAAATCAGTACTTACGTAAGACTCTACGCAAGTGCTGTTTTTAATAATCATTATTGAGCATAAAGACCTTTATTTTGCACTTTAATAGGAAGAAAGCTGCAAATAACTTCAATTAAAGCTTTTTATATGCTTTAATTATCAAGTCCTCACTCACTCAATCTTGAAATGCCTAAAATTAATGAATACATTAATTTAAAATTCAGTTTACATTAACTCTAATGGACCTTTGATTACATGGAAATAATTACGAGGCTACTTGTGATTTATTTTGCAGCAAGCTGAACGAAGCAGATGCTTTTAATCTAAATTTTAGCCGAATATTCTGAAACATTCAAATGGATAATTATCTTTTGTTTCTGTCGCAGATAGTGACAAGAAAATTAGGCCTCTTTATGACGTGAAATCAAAAGCGTGTAACCAAAGTGAATGTCTGTGAAACCTCATGCTCGTGTTGAAGGAGATCCGTTCACTTAAAGTTCCCGTCTGACAGCAGCTTAAGGACTTCACACATTTATGAACAAAGACAGGGAGGTGAAAAGTGAGGAGGATGAACTGTAATGTGCTGTCACACGAACATTAGCTGAGGGACACCAGGCGCTCTCGGTGGACAGAGAGTTGCCCGTTTTGCCACATCTGGAAACATGAAACACACTTTAATTAGAAGCAAAAGGTCAGCTTTTGCACATTCTGGCTGGTTCCCAGTAGACTGCTGCTGGTGGTCTTACAAACATGCCAACTTGCCCAGAGGAGTCCACTTGGGCTCAGTGGGTGTAAGAAAAGAAACGTGGAATATTTAAAATTCAAGCTCACTTGTCGGAGCATCTGAAGTGGATGCAAAGCAGCTGAAGTGATGGAGATTAGTCCTAAAGCACATTTATGAAGACGTTTAAACTCTTTCTGATGATGATTTTAAACAGAGACCCGTGTTTTATTCTCCTGGGAGAAGTCTTTTAAAAATAATTTAGATTTTAGAAAGTTAATCCTCAAAAGTGTCAAGGACTTCGAAGCAAAGCTTACTTTCCAATCAATATTTTTTGTCTGTTAGACAAAGAGACGGCAGGTTTATGGAGAGAAATCCATCTTACAATCCGAGAGCATACAAGTGCTTAAATCTGCTCACCTGTAAATTTGGCTTTTTGAGACTTTCACACGTGTAATGCTGTGTTCAAGGCTGGTGAAAAGCTGGGAAATCGATATGGGAAAAATATATTTCTGACTTATAGCTCATTTAATAAAGCCTATATTAAAACCCATACACTTGACATAACTGGGTTCCAAAAACGTTACATTTTGTCGACTGTAAGGCTGAAATAAACAACTTAAAATGAGTTGGTTGAAAATTTATCAGAATAATTAAATATACATTCTAGGGATGCACGATATATTGGCATTAACATCAGTATCGGCTGATGTTGGTTATTTTTTTAGCATATCAGTATCAGTCCGATAAGTAAAAATTAGCCGATAATAACGTCGGATATTGATTTCCCCACTTGTTGCCGTTTGTGTTTCTGTTTTGGGAGGAGAACTGGTTGGTTGAGCGGTATTTTTTGATCATAATAGTGACGCTGCGCAGTCCAGAATAACTGAAGCAGAGTCATGTCAGTGGTCTGGTCAGTTTTTATGCTTGCGAAAAAAGACACAAGTGTGTTTGTGAGTATATATATATTTTTTTTTAATTAGGGGTGGGAATCTTTTGCTATCTCACGATTCAATTTTGTGGGGCCACGATTCGATTCAAAATAGATTTATTTTATTTTTTTTACTCAAAACTGATAATGTGAGCCCATTTGTCGTGTTCCCAAAGTGGTTCATCTTCATTTTGCAAACTT
>JARVJO010000096.1:19972468-19985776 GCA_031762555.1 Cynodonichthys magdalenae
ATCAATTTTGGGACATTTTAAATCAATTCTGAATCTTTGTAAATGAGAATCACAATTCCGATGTGAATCGATTTTTTGGTGCACCCCTAATATATATATATATATAATATATATATAATATATATATATATATATACACATATATAAAATGATATGTATAAATAATTTGTGTGTGGGTTGTAGATTTGAAGTAAACTACTCAAAACATTTAGGTTATTATTTTTTTTTGTAGTAGTAACATTTATTCATTTCATTTGAAGAAAAAAAACACAACAATTATAAAACAAATAAAATGAAAGGCAGCAGAAAGAAGAAAAAAAATCTTATTAATATCTGCCCCTTTTCCCCTCTAATAAAACTACCCACAAATATAAAAACTACCAATGTAACATTTTAGGAACCAAGAAATGTCAATGTATGTGTTTTAATAAACTATAGGGTTTATGCGTTATTGTGCCAAGTCAGCAATGTATTTTGTATGTTGTTTTGTTTCCTGCGACTCGCAGTTTGTCCAAAATTATGAGGTCCTAACGCCATGATGGTGGAGCTACCTTCCACCTGCTGAACTCCGGAAACAAGCAGGTGCTTTATTGGTTCCTGGCTCGCTTTAACGTGGCGCTGTGGCGTGGCGTCAGCACACACGTCGGGAGCTGCAGGACAGGATGTGGGGCACAAAATCAATTTCCTTTGTTGTCTCAACCGCACCGGCTGCTCCTCTCCACCCAGTAAAGTCTAATCCTTCTGAGCCGAGACACTTCAATTAAACAAAACTCTAAAAAAAAATAAGGAATATAACTCCATTTCACCCTGCTCTATTATTTAAAAAGAGGGCAGATCAGTCACAGAAAGAACTTTTGAATAGAACAAAAATATTGAAAAAGAGAAGCGATGACTGAGGGCCTTTTGGATTTTCCTCTGCTCTTGCACCTTGTCAGGGAGATTTATATTTAAAAATAAAACAAAAAAAAGAGTCTTTAGTTACAGGCTGGATGTCAAACGGTTTTCATTTAGCAGCCGAATGAATTTTAATTTAATCCTAAACAACAAAAGCATAATTAAACAGCCGGGAGCAGTATGTGCAACGTAAAGAATTTAAAGTGAGGAGAAAAACTGAAACCAGTTAATGCTGCATAAACTGTCCTTTTAGAGTCAAAACACTTATTTTCAAGTGAGATTACATGCTGTCGTTTCTGCAGGAGTGACAGCAGAGATGAAAATGTAACTGAGTCAGGAGAGGGGAAGGTGTAAATGAAAACTCGACAGCTATGCGGTAAAAGCCCCATCTGAATTCTCCTGAAGCTATAGACGTCTTCGCTCGACCTCCGACCCCTCTACAGAAGCTTCAGCGTGTCTCTGAGCTCTGCGTGATGAGGAGGACGAAGATGACAGCTCTCAAATGTGTTTGTCGTCACACCGCTCCTTGACTTTCGGTACGAGAGATGGGAAAGTGGACGAAAATGAGAAGAGACGGGAGATTGATGAGTGAAGTGGTGAGAAAGAAAAAATGTAGAATAGCTTTCGAGTGAATGAACTCAAGGAAACAGACGTCGCGTCGCAGGAAGGCTGTCCTTGTTTTTGTATTCATGGACTCAGTGTGGCTTTATTTCTGCTTCAGGTAGGAGATGTACTGACAAATGACAAAGATTACAAATCCAGTCATGGAGAAAGAAAAAAACGTGAGGTTTAGCTATTCATAAGGCAGATAATGTGTTGAACAGAAACAGCTTGGAGAAGGCAACTCAGAATACAGATTAGGGTGAAGTTACAGTCAATCTTAAGATAAACTTGATCCAAACAACCAAAACACCCTGGTGTCGCTCAAAGGCTCAACTGTTCAAACACTGATGTCCTCAACATCTACCTGCAGTCTGCCGATGGAAGGTTCAGGTTCAAGCACCGCTCCTCACCCACAGGTAAGGGTCTTGTTTTTATGATTATTATCATTATTAGCTGTACAAACCGACAAGCAAATCAAACTATTTAGTCCATGTGGTGCAGGAAGTACATAAACCTATAAAAAAACAGAACAACTAAAAGAAGGGGGTCTTCCCATCATTACCAAACAAATCGTTGGTCTTAAAATTTTTTCATGCTAAGTTAGCTACAGGCTAAAGTGAGCTCTGATTCACGTCTTTGAAATATAAGTCGCCAATCAGTCTTTTTTTAAAGTAAAACAGATTCACTTACAGCTAATAATGATAATAATCATAAGAACAAGATCCTTAGCTGTGGCTGAGGAGCTGTACACTGAAAAAAATTAAACTTTGGATCAACTTTAAAAAATACATGTACATTTTTTACACCTAAATTTATTAGTTTATCTTACACTAAATGTGTGACTTGGTTAAAATTAAAAATATTAAGTTAATATCAAACAAAAGCAAAAGTGTACATTCATTCAAAGTGTAAATTTAAGTTATTGTATGTTTATCATAAACCACTTTTTTTCTTAGTTAAAATGACTTTGTTTCAGTTTGGTTGAACTTCATATTTTCAATTATATTAATGTATAGTTTTAATTTGGAATAACTTAGGGTGTATTCACACCAGGAAAGTCCTTTGGTCCAGACCAAATAGCGAACTTTATTTTTGTCCTTAGGTGCGGTTTGCATTCACATTGTGCTTTTTGCAAGTGGACTATGATTTATAAACAAAGCCACACAGGTGACGGTCATTGCTCCTGAAGGAAATTTTGTAATTGATCAACTGAATGTTAGATGCATTATTGTATTTTTACACATTCTGTTATTTATCAGCCATAAGTTGAAAACAAAGAATGAGAGTTGGTGTGTGTTATCGATGTGTTCTGTCTGTACAAACAAAAGCTGGTTACGTTCTGATGTAAAAGTAACCACCTTCAGGGGTGGGACCAGGAAGAGCCTGAAGAGGTTATAAGGTTGAGTCATTATGATATGGGTGGAAGTTTAGTTTTGCAGTTTCTCTGTTAGATCAGCTTGGGATAGCTGGGCTGCTGAGAGGGATTGTTGTGTTTTTCTAGTACGAGCTCAAGGTCTTAAGCTGAGGCCTTTGCTGAATGCTGTGAACCTGATTGGAGTCAGAAACGAGAGTAAAACTTTTAGAAGAATCCAAGTGGTTCCTGCTACATTATTCAGACATGCCATGTTTGAACAGCGCATTTATTTTTTACACTCCCATTGGACAGAAATGACGGGGGCGGGACAGAGCGCAGAATCAGAAACAACGATGGTTCTGTTAATACAACTGACTATTTAGAGTAAAGAGCAGCTCATTCAGTGGTGGTTTTGTGACAATATAGTTATTATTTTGTGACAGCGTTGTCAAATGTGTGCTGCAGCCTTAAAGAGACAAGATGCTCTGCATTCCCTGACCCACAACGGCTCATTTTTGTAGCATAGTGTTAGCATTAGCAACACTGGAGGGCTAATGTTGCTTAGCAACAGTGGCTCGTGAAGTCCAGAAAGGCACATGCTTCCTGTAGTTGGTTCGGTTCGAGGCCGGTCTGTATTCACACCAGAAGCCAACCGCACCAGAGTTTGTTTTGAAGCGGACCGAGACCACCTCAAAAGTGGGTCTCGGTCCGGTTGTTTGATCCGCACCAGGGTTTGCATGAGTGTATTCACACCTGCATAAAAGGTCCGGACCAACAGGGGAAACGAACTCTGGTCTGTTTAAAGGACCAAATGTGTCAGGTGTGAACACACCCTTAATTTAATTGATGTAATTTTGTTACAGCTACCGGTAATTTTTATTATTTTTTTTTATCTCAAGTTATAATTTTTTATTCAGCATTGCAAATTTTAATTGTACTTCCACCTTACTCAATATATTTTTCTTTAATCACAAGCAAAAATGTCACTCTTGAACCTGAACTTTCTATTGAAACTGTCAACCTAACTAAAAGAATTCTGCAGGAGCAATTAAGAACTTGTTTCATAAAAAAAAAAAAAAAAAAAAGCAGCAGCATAAAATGGTTAAGTTTTCAGTGTCAACATAAGCTGTCACCGTTTTAGCTACAGTAACACTTCCAAAAAAATTAGCAAAGGTTACTCTTTATGACACATTTGTTTCTAATGTACATTTTTTTAAAGAGCTCCAGCTTTATTTTTCTTCGACTGCCTGACTGCACAAAAATTGAGATTGTATCAAACTGTGTCAATGCTTTTTACAACTCTTCCATCAGTTTAATACAACATGAAGCCGAGCAGCAAAGAGAAATATAAAACATGACGTTAAAGTATCATCAAAGATATGTTCCAACTGGAATACTTTAGTTAACTGAAAACAGATAATTAGTAAACTTGAGTTTCAAATGGTATCCTTGTTTGTGGCATAAAGCAGCTCATACATTTCTGCTCCTCATGCTGCTGTCAGGAATGATATTGTCCATCCAGTGTCCACAGACCCACACAGACGTAGATCTCTGAGGCGCAGTTTGAATAAATAATCCTCTACTTGACCTTACACACCACCCGCTGTTTGAACAACCCAACCTTGCAGCCTCTGGTAAATGTTGGCATTAGCATTTTGGCATTTACAATGTTTGTCCTTTTTTCCCCCTCCTTGTGTGGTTTGTGTTTTGCTGCTGCTGGAGTGTGCAATCACGAGAGACTTGTGTCCTTTCACACCCAAAACAGAACTCTGTCCCGAACAGGAGGAGGGGAGCAGAAGGGTAAAAATCTTAGATGTCAAGAACATCCTCAGTAGATATTCTCAACCTGCTGTCTGCCCTTTTCAGGGGGTCAAAAGCTCACTTTTCACTGATCTCATTACAGTCAGTGGCATTTCATTAGCCGGGCTCTATCATAAAGCACCATTATCTCTCCATCAGATAGTCTGCTCCTCATAGCCTTCCAGGGCAGCTATAAATGATGGCTAATATAATCCTGAAGTTCTGGGGCAAAAGATGAGATGATGGAGGAGGAGAGAGAGCTGAAATGGCTACTTTGGAATTTGAAGTCTGCAGTTGTCTTTTTGCCGTACTTTCATACCTATTTCTTAACTTTCAATCCTGTATTATAAAAGCAAAACTGGTTTATTCCTAGTTGCTCTATGACCAATTTGGCTAAACAGCACTTGTTGACAGTTTGTCTCTTAACATCAACAAAACTAACTTTATAAAAAAAGAGCCAAACACCCGACATCAGCACCTGACGATCCGCAGACGAAGAATCATAAAAGGACTTTCATCTAAATTCATGATTTTTTTTTTGCACAGCGTCTGTGATATCCTGCCAAAACCAGCGCTGCCGCATTGCCGTATGCGCCGTCACAGACGGGCTGAGGAAGTTCTCATCTGCCGCCTGTCAGCCGAGTGGCAGTCGATCCATGAAAGCCTTTGAAGTGTAAAGCAACAGAGCTCCATTTTGTGGTATAATACTGTATAAACGTTTCTGCTGTTAGACCCTGCTTTGTGTTGCAAAGTAAATATTGACTAACTGAAGAGAACAAAAGAAAAACAAAACTCTTACAAAAAGTTAGACGTGTTTGTTTGTTCTCTCCTTGATGACATTATCTTCAGGTATCATTCAAACCTAATTCTACCTTCTCTTCTTTTCCAACAAAGAACTCGTTCAGAGGACCTACTCAACTTTTTTTTTTTTCCCCCAGATATTTCTACCTGGATTATTGACATGCATCAGGACGTCTACGGTTTATGGTTATTTAAAAAAACACGCTGCAGCAGAACTTATTACCAGGACAAATAGGCAAACATCACCTCATGTCACTCCCTGATAAATATCATATTGATTTCAATTCAAAGCCTGAAACTGCCATCTCTCTAAAAACATCTCAGACACACTGACTTGGTTTGAACCCTGCTGAGATCTGCAGAGTGCTCTGTTAACTAATCCCAGGTCAGTTTTTCCATTTTTTAGAACTTTCTGCCGACTGAACTCAGTATATCTGTAGGTACTGTCAAACCTGTTATATAAATTGAAAAGGATGATTTATTTTTGTGAAAGCTTTGCGAGTGTTTGATATTTAAATTTTAACATTAGTTTGTCTGTTTTCATAAAACTGTTAGGAAAACTACAAAACAAATATTTTCTTTAGTTTATTTAGTTCATCTTTTAAAAACCCAGAATACAAATACTGTATTTATTCATGTATTATACGATCATCATATTTTGAGCTTAAAAAGCATAACAAATCTAATCATCAACAACCCACACACAAACACACTTTATGGATGATTTTTAAGGTTAAATTTTTAGCATATATATGAATAAATACAGTATGTTTCATTCAAAAACAAGCTCCTTTTAAAAGGGGACATAAGCAAAATCCAAGTTTTTAGTCATTAAATACATTTTGTTGTGTACTTGGAGACTCTAGGAGTGCAGAAAAGTTAGATTTAATTTCTCCCAGTGCTGCATAGATATCTTTATATTTTGTTTGGGTCATATTTCGTATTTTCTTTTCTTTTTATTGTACATAGAATTAATTTTGTTTTAAAGAAATGAAATGAATAAAGTTTGAAATATAGAAACATATTTTTCAGTTTTCTCTATTTTTTATGACGTTTAATGAACTACGTCAGTATTTGCAACGAAACTGCCAAATAAGATCTGGACTTCCCAACTCCAATTTGGTGGTCTTTATTCGCCTTTGGTTCTGGGTCAGACTCTGGCTGCAACATGTATGCCTGGATGAAGTCTTCCCTTGTTGACATCTTTTATTTTATTTGTAAATAAAAAGTTTCTGCGCAGCTATATAGCTGTAAACCCCTCTATCAAACTATAATGAACCAGTCTGGAAGCTAGAGGGGGGCGGGGTGTACAGCGCCTCGTTTGGATTTAAAGAGACAGCCTCAAAACAAGTTGACCTGAGACACACCTCCAAAATGGGCGGGGCTTGTGGAATTACAACAAAGATTTCAGACCAAAGCATTGCAGTTCCACTTTATATAGACCAACAGAAGGATTTAAATGTGAAAAAGGATTTAAAAGCATCATATATCTCATTTAATTAAAATGACTGCTTGAGAAATGCTCGATACAGAACGTATATTGAAACATTACTTCCTAAAAAACACAATAACACATTAATAAAACCTGCGAAGTGACAGGAAACGGCGTCATTCTGTTTAAAAGAATCAATAATGGGCTCTTAATTGCATTTTAGAGGCAGTTTGTAGATATTTCCAATTCCCATTATCCCAGAGACCAATAAAATCCAACAGATAAGCGTCTTCATGTTTCACCATCCAACACATACAGAAGCATCAAATCCTGTTTAATTGGAAACCTGGATATAAACTCCTCATCAATATTGGCTTCATATGGAGTTTCAGAATGTAAAATAATTACCAGTTAGATACTATTACTGAGCTTATCTTATTCTTATGCCTCTTTTTAATCTTCTTTGCTTTTTAAATAATTAGTTTTTATATAATTTCCAATAGAAAACACAAAAACTTTATTGTTTTTCTTTAACTTATTGAGATTTTTTGGACAGGGTACAAACGGGTGAACTGAAGTAAAACTTTAAAAAAAGCTACGAGGATGTTAAAGTGTATAGACTTGGTTAAATAAACAACATGCTGAGCACAGCTTTCTAAAAGCAGAGTGCTCATTAGTTTGTGCTGGAGACAATTTAGAGTTTAATTCTGTTCGCCACATCTTTTTTTGATTATTTAGTTGATAATTAAAATGTGTTCAATACATTTGAAGTTAAGATTGTTTTTTATTTAGCCCAGACAAGCTCATTTTAGTGATTTATGCTCATTAGATGGCAACACTGTAGCTAGCATATGTCACTTAGATCACTATTAATCAACAGAACAAAAGTTTAATTATCTGGTAAATAAAATACAGCTACAAAAAGTCGTTTTCCCCCTTTTCAAAGGCTGACATTAATCCTTTGTGCTAAAGAACTTTACTTTTTTCAAAACGTGTTGCTTTGTTACAAAAGAACAGACACCTAAACAACACTAAATATGCAGAGATCAATCTCCCCAATGAAAGTCAATTTTCATCTGTCTGAGCAAACCAAAGTGTTTTGCAAACCATTTTCATTTGAAAGCTTTTAGAACCTCTGAGACAGGCGTCAATGCATTAGGATAATAAAGTGACGCAAAAAGATTGTTACACTAAAGTAAACAAAGTCGACACCAGGTGACTGAGGAGGAAAAAAGATGGCATAAATCTAAAAGACTTTTAAACATGAGTTAAGATCCTTTGGCAATACATGCTTTTGGCATGACATTGTTTTCTGATCATTTTAGGTAGGTTTCCTTCAGCAAATCAGCAGGAAGTGATGATTGGAGTGAAATAAGTTATTCCAAACAAATATCTGTCTTCAAAATGATATACTATTTTATACAAAGCTGAAAATTTGTGTTTGGTAGATTATTTCTCTGTTGTAACAATGCTTCTTATACCGTTGAAAAGCCTGTTAATTTCCCTTTTAAATGACTCCACATTTGTAAGGAACATGCATTTGTGTGATGAGCAGTAGAGCAGAGTATGTGGGTTGCGCACAAAAAAACATTTGCCAAATTTTTTTCTGCCCAATGGCTTATTTTGTTGTTGTTTTGAACTTCTGGTATTACCAAGTGTTGCCACTCAGGAGCTACTATAAGATTTATTGCCAAGAAGCAGTGTTACAACAAAGAAATAATCTACCAAACACTAACTACTAACCTCTACATGAGTTTAAATGAGTCATTCCTCATTTTTTTATTTTGGCTTTCCAAGCAGCTTATTTCTGGTGATCTTTTAAATTGGTTTTGGGCAACATTTCTTTAAGCTTAATTGAGGTATTTTAGAGTCTTCAGTTGTGATTTTATAACTCATTTCAAGGCTAGTACCTGTTTGCACCCAGGAAGTGCAGATTAGTGGGCTTAAATAAAAATAAACTATATTATACCAAAGCAGACTGACAAACACTTTGAATGAGAAGAAAGTTTGGCTTCTTTGGTAGCAAAGTATAACAAAATAAAGGTGGTTTAAAACTTTTGCACTGTACTCTGAATCACTGAAACCGAGATACTTGTTGGATTTACTCTGTAGGACTGAGAAGCAAACGATATACAGTATCTATAGAATATAAAAAGCACTTTAAAGACAAGTGTTGTTTTCAGAAGTTTTACATATTTTTGTTAATTCCATATTTCACCCGCCAAACTAATTGTTGAGATCTGGGGATGCAGCCAACACTACAGCTACTGCGTCCAAGTAATTTGATTTACAAATACTGGATAAAGTGCTAAAAGACAAACAAACGTGTTATCATCTGAAGGCCATTTGGCCAAGCAGATATAGTTGTATTTTTGTGTCTAAAACATTGTTTCCCATTAAAAAAAAGGAAACGATTAACACATGCTGCAGAAGAATCACCAAAAACAAAACAACAACTGCGGCCAAAGGATAAACTGTTGGCAGAAATCAGCACTTTTAAACATAAGCTAGAAGGAGCAGCTCTGTATCATGAAGCTATATATTTTTTAAGTTTAGAGGCAGCTGCTGGAGGAGAAAAAAAAATCTAACAATGTGCTCCTGAAAGAAAGAATGCCCAACTGCTCTTGTGAAACTCATTCATGCTTCAATTCTGCCTTTCACACAAAAAACACAGAACAAAAAAGAACCCATCTGAGACTCACTTTCCTCAGCTGATTGTGGATCAGTGCGCTTTTTTTATTTTTTTTTTGTGCCAGGTTCCAGTCTCTGCACCCTTACATTCAGCAACCACTCATTGAACTGCTTTAGTTGTCCCTGATTGGCAATTAGGGTTTCCTGATGCTGCTTCGCCTCCAGCAAAGGCAAGGAGAGGGAAGATGACGGACGTAATTTGGTGATTAGGTGTCATCCTTCAGTGTGCGGTTACAGGGCTGTTGTGTATCTAACCTCATCACTGCCATAATAGCATCAGTAGCTGATGAGAGCCCAGCCATGGGACAAATTAATGACACAAAAAAATGGACAAGGCTTTAACCATCGGGAGATTATTATTAGCTGAGGACTTGGGAGGTGTTGTACTTATCAGGAAGACGAATAAAAGATCAACTGTTAACTAACGGCAACATGACAGAAAGAAGAGAATCAAAGACTTTACACAGATTTGCAGACTCAATAGCATAAGTTGCGATGATGGCAAGCATAAAAATGTACTAAACGTATTATATTACAAAATTATACTCTCTCATGACACACTACTACACGTCTTTATACATTTCCTTACTTTGACATGCATGGTACAGTTCCAGCAGCAACAAAAACCTACATTCAGCGCCACGTTTGAGTACACTATCAGTGATTCACGTAGAAGGATCTGATGTGGGCAGTGTGATTTATTACTGTACATGCTGGTGGGCAGAAGAGAAGAGGAACCTCTGATAAACAGGGGTGAGAGGAAATGGCAAAATGAAATTAGAGATAAAAATAATGAAAAAGCCACTTTGCGTCCTTCAGGAAGTGGAACTAGAGGTCTGGGTTATATTCAGTGCCGACTCAACTCGTCTAATTTTATGATAAATGTGAGCTATGGGCTTCTGAACAGGGTACTACACCATGAAATTCACAGTTACGGTCGCAAATTATTTGACCTCATTTGTGTTGTACTGCTCTGTGTGCACACAGACACAAAACCAAGATTGTGATAAAACCTATTCAATCTAGCTACATGGAAAATTATCCACCCTGGAAAATCAAAGGAATTATAGAAAACTACTTTCCAACTTTTATTCTGAGATGACAAATGAACACTAATATTTGCAGCTCATTTATAACTAAAAGCAAAACACTAAAAGTCCTAAACGTTTGAAAACCAGAGTAATGGAAGAGACAAGACTTCCAAATCCAGATTTTTATGGACACTTTCAGGCTGTGGTTTATTATATTGACCATATGTTCAATAACATAATCCACCTGCTGCCTTTTAATGAGCAGGATCCGATCTTTTCTGCAGCAGACAGGCACAACTCAAACTTTGATTTACGTAAACCAAGAACAATTAAGACAACGGTTTAAGCGAGAACAAAAAAGTTCTTTGATGATCAAAATAAAGTTAGTGAAAGTTTTTTTTTATTTATTTTTTATTTTATTTTTGGCTGAGCTTGGCCACGCAAAAAAGAAGCTCATTTTGGCCATTTGTATCCGGGATCTCGTTCTTTTGGTCATGATCCATGCTTCATGACCACAGACCACTAAATCCAGAGCTTTGCCTTTAGACTCCAAAGCCACACCCTCATGATTGAAGATGAGACCCCAATCCGTCTATCTGTCTCCCGCCCAGATACTTAATTCCTCACTTGAGGCAAAGAGACTCCCCGACCGCTGCTCCTCCACATCAAAAGGAGTCAGTTGAGGTGGTTTATCTGATCAGGATGTCTCCTCAAGGTGTTCCAGACATGTCCAACTGGTAGGAGGCTCCGAGGAAGACCCAGGACTTGCTGGAAGGAATTTGTATCCTCTCTGGCCTGGGAACACCTTAGGGACCCCCAGGATGAGCTGGAAAGTGTTACTGGGGTCTGGGTGTCTCTTCTGGACCTGTTGCCTCCACGACACAAGGATGGAGTAAAAAATTGATCCACACAGCTGAAGGATGAGCAGAAGCTTTGTCATTTTAAATAAAAAAATAAAGGTAATTGCCTGCAATGAGAAGCAATGAATGCGTTCTGTTTTCAGACGACCATGTTAAAGGCTAATTACAACCCATATTTAAATGTGGAGGCTTGACAATAAAATAACTGAATGTAATATAAAACAACAGCAATAAACAATCACGCAGGTAAACAAACAGCTGGGTCATCAAAACACTCTGGAATACGTGTGGCCTCGATAAAACAGTTGACGACTGCTTTTTATCTAAATCAAACAGCCTAATTGAACAATTTTATCTTGGAAAAAAAAACTAAATAAAAAGACTGCATTTATAATCATCAGACTCAGATCCTTAACTGTAAACCAGCGGAGTCAATTCACCAACAACAAGCTGAATAATCTCCAGTCAGAAACAGATGGAGGAAATGAGAGCGGTGAGTAATACGAAGCTGCAGTGACACGCTCACATGTAGGGATATGGTCAGCGAGGAGCAGAGATGAAAGTGATGTTAGGAATGAAAGAGAGATTGCTGTGAGTGTGTGACCGCAGAGGGAGAAAATGGACCGAGAGAAGTGAGTGCAAATGAAAGACGTGGACGCTGACAGAAAGTGAGAGTGAACCAGGGGCCACCACGAGACAATCGCATCTCCCGCACGGTCGGGTGGATGTGTGAACAGGCGATCGACAGATGATTAGCAGATGTCATGGCGCAGACCCGGCCCCCGCCACGACATGTTATCTGAATGAGGCAATTAAAAGGCCTGTCACAGCGGCTGCCCGGGGAGGAAGGTGTCCGTGGAATCACTCCACCTCATTTAAACCCCTGCTGCAGCTGAAAAGAGGAAAACGGGCGTGTGATTTTAACAATCAGCATTTATCAAAGCGATTTACATCCAACACCAAGGAGTGGCTTTCCTTACAAACTGATGTTATTAGGGATTTTTAGGCCATGTTTACACTATCTGACCGGCTCTGTGATTTTTGTATTTTAATGACGGAGCGCTTCAGTCTCAGGCATGAATATAGTTTAATCCTAAACGGTTGAATACATGAATATTCGTTTGGGCAAAGGTTGATTGGGCTGTTCCTAAACACTGAAAAAGATGAGTAGCACAAACTCTGAATGTTTGTTTGGTAACTGTTGTCTGTTTAGGAAAGTCAGCCTGGTTCTGGAGTCAGACCTCATTGTTTTGACTAAAACTGACTAAAGACTACAGACACTGAACTTACACCTAACTATAAAATCTAAATGCATGTAGCGCTACAAATTTCACAAATTAAATTACTTTCTCCCGCTTTTGCCATCTCTTCATGGCCACTAAACTTCAATTGAACTTTCGATTCTTTATTTTTTTTTTGTCCTGTAGATTTTTTGATGCTTGACAAATGACTTTGGGCCTCAGTAAGAAAAAAAGATCGAAGGGTTTTTATTTTTTTGGTTCCAGAGTAGGAGGAAACTGACTAGAGACCATGTTTCTTGCTTGTGACGCGTGCATCAAATTGTCATTTTAAGAAAAAAAGGTTGTGTTTATTGGTTTTCATTCTGGTTTTACTTGGCCTATCAATACAACTTCAAAACTGGTTTAAAGTCTCTACTTTTGACTCAATTTGAAATAGAGTCGCAGAAAGGGTGCATCTTTCCAGTCTGCCCAAGTGACGGAACAGATTTTAATCTTATAAGCAGAGTTGTAAAGTAACTAAGTAAAAATACTTTGTTACTGTACTTAAGTAGATTTTTTAGGTATCTGTACTTTACTTGAGTAATTATTTTTTAGCCTACTT
>JARVJO010000096.1:20016497-20039243 GCA_031762555.1 Cynodonichthys magdalenae
AAATGGTGAAAATAAATACATAACATGATTCAGGGGAACTCAACTGATAAAATGATATGCCTTACAACTCTGAAAAAAATTTGGGCATAAATAGGTCCAGTAACCGAACAACCAAAGTGTCTAAATGCAACAGTTTGAATCTGTTACAGAGTGGGATTAAGATACATGAAATAATTGCCTCACATGGAGTAATCAATGAGAGTCTCAGACAGAGCTCATAAGAGGGTGACAACCGTTTCTTCCTCCGTCATGTCTTGGGATTGTGGGAATGGATGACAGTGTGACTCATTCGGCCCCGGGTGGCCGTGTCAGACCCGTTTTCTAGCTGTTGACTAAATGCTCCTGGTTCTGTAAACATGAACAAATGCGCCCTACAGGAGCACCTGCCCCGCAGCTCCCCTGCACATCGGACTAATGAATTTTTAAAGACAACATCAATCAAACTGCAGGGCGGATCGATAGACCGTAGAATGGATTTCATCAGAGCTCTAGAGGAAGGTTTTGGTACAAATATCACATCTGTGCAGCTTCTTTTCAAGAGTTTTTTTCTTTATTCAAGCTTAATTAAAAAAAGTAATCAAATCTATGCAGTAAGATGTCAGGAAATGTATTTACACAGGATTAAATGTACCTACATGACACCGGAGAGCAGCTCTCCTGTCTGTTGACACTTGTATTACAGAGTCTGGAGGTCCATTTTAGCATCATTTCCACTCTTTGTTGTGTTAATTCCATAAACCACCTCCAGTGTTAGAGGTGTGTTGACTCCAGCTTCCTATAGTTTAATTTGCAGATCTATTAATTTATCTGACACAAAGATAAAAGTCTCAAATTCCCCACACCTACTCTCCCATTTTTCTTTCTGGTGACAAAAAAACAGTTTTAAAGATTATCCCTAAAATCCAACAATGGTAGCAAAATTTCATCTGCGTCCTGCAGCGATAGGAAGTCAAGAGCAAAATCAATTAAATTTGATTAGAAATGTCGAGCGGGATGCAAAATAAAAAAAAGGCAATATCATCAGAAATCAGTGAGCGGAGAAAAAAAATAGTCATAACCCAAGGGGAAATAAGAACCTACAATTACTTAAAATGGGGAAAAAAGGGAAAACTCTTCAGAAGCTGAGCCTAGAATATACAGGAGTAACTCAATAATTGGTTCAAAAGAAAGAGCAGACAGAAAATGTATCGTAGCACTTTTGCCTTTGAGCCACACTCTGTTATTTCAGCAAGAACAAAGTACAGAGGTGGAGCAGAGAGATGCTTCAGGGGGCTGAACGAAAGCTTCATTTTCATTTCTCTGTCTTTAATAACAATAACTTAAAGTATACGGCTGTGATTTAAAAATGGTTTAACTCACTGAACCCGACAAAGCCAACAATCCAAATATTTAACAGCACAATGTTAAATAAATATAAAAGTTTACTTGTGAAAACATGTTAGCCATCAAATTGTGCGTTGGGTTCAGTCTCAGCTACTACCACACTAAACCTTAGGTCAACACCTCTAAAATGGACTGAGTTTAAGCCTTTTTGTGTTTTTATTGAGGTTAGTTAGCTGCAGAGTCTGTGTAGTTATTGATCGTTCGCTTTGTCATTTTAAAAACAAATATTAAAAAACAAATGATTATTCTATTTTAATTTTATACTTCAAAAACAGTGGTTAAGATGCCTCCTGCCGGTGTTCCGGGACCAGATGAAGTCCCAGGACACGACGGAGGGACAACGTTTCTCCCAGAAGAGTAGGCCCAAGTGGCTGGGGAGAGGGAAGTCAAGGCCGCTCTGCTTAGGCTGCTGCCCCCACGACCTGCACCTGGATAAGTTAATGGATGAATGGATCGCTAGTATAGTTAATTTCTTTTAAAAAAAATCTATTTATCAAGCTCCACCTTAAATGGTCTGATAATAGGATGAATAAATACATTATAACTAGCTAACCAGGCAGTATATCAATGACGATTCAAACTGTTTCCTGGAGCTTCTGGTGCTTTTATAACATGAAGCCTTTCTCCAAGATGTCCATGGTGAGGAATGTGAAGCTGCAGCAGGGTCCACAGAACAACGTTGAGTCACCTTGACAATGGTGTTAAACTTCTGGTTTAATAAAAAGACGGACTGTTTTTACCTCTGTAGAGTATGAAAAGAAAACAGAGTAATCATCTGTTTCTTGTATTTTAGTATGTTTTTAAAATGAAAAACCTACACGAACCCTGCAGCAACCATTCTAAACTCTGATTATTCAGAGTACTTACTGCCAAATGCTAAAACTTCCCTTGTTTTCACCAAAATTTCTGTAGAAGGAGATGAGGTGAAGCTCTCCGTTTACCTGTCTACGTTCCTACTTTCACATATGGTCATGAACTCTAGTGACTGAAATATCATCATAGCTACAGGAGGTTAAAATGAGTTTTCTGTGAAGGTTAGCTGGGCTCTACCCTAGAAATAAGGTGAGATCTGCTCCTCCACATTGAAAGGAGCCAGTTGCCATCAAGTCTAAATAAAATCTGTAATACCACCACATTTTTAAACATTAACTGAGGCGTCTGGGTTCAGCCTCACTTCTCTCATTGAACCGTCAATAAGGAAGAACAACCTGCTCCGACTCAGATAACAGCTGGTGGATAAAGTGAAGCATCGCATTTACTCAAACAGTTTTGCTACTTAAACGACGCTCATAATCTTCATGTGTTGTAGCATACACCATACCCATAATCCACAGCTAAAGCAACACAAGGGAAACATTTGCTCCGATTTTCTGCCAAGAGAAAGATTTTAGAGGCACCAAAGAGACCAAACAGAATAAAATAAAGAAGCAGAGCTGATTGAGTAAAAACCTGCTGCTTTCTTTGGTACTCAAGGACATTCGTGTGTCCTATCCTGCTACTACTAGTGTGCTATCTGAGGTCCACACGACCCAGACCCATTGTGTTGTTCACAGCTGTCGAGAGCTTCCCACAATCCCATCCCCGCGGTAAAAAGAAAGCTTTGTAAGCTTCTGGAGCTGCAGGGTTTGGAGATCCCTGGGGTAAAGCAAGAGACGCTCTGAAAAAAAAAAAAACTTAAAGCTTTTCTTCTGGTCTTTTTTTTTTTTTTTAAAGCACTGTTCTAAAAGTTGAGACTCCAAAGCAGTTCTTCGCAGAAAATCGACTTAAAGCTGAAAGTCGGAGCCGAGCAATTAAAAGAACGCTTTTTCATGACAAGAACTTTAAATAGAAATATTCTGAATTTCTGTAACTGTGATCCGAGGATTAAAAATTCACATATATATAAAATCGACACATTGTTTACATTATGGGCTCAAATGTATCTCGGTGGTCAATGCCACAATCTTGTAATCCTAAGGCTGCAAGTTTGAGTCTAAATTGCATCAGGACAGGCACATGACGTAAAAACGATAAATAAATCGCCAAATCTTTCACCCTAATTCGCTCGCTCTGAAAACCCCCGCAAAAGGGAGAGAAGCCAAAAAAAAAAACAGCAAACTCCCACATTTAAACCCCTAAAAAGTTAATAAATAAAACAGATGAACATTTTTTTCCAAGTTCTCTGTTCCGCATTTGCAAAAAAAAAAAAAGTTAAATTAAACGTGACATTAGCTAAAGCATTATTTATTTTTTTATTGACCTTTATCTTGCTGTGAGGCACTGAGCTATCATGCTGCCCCACTAGCAACAAATAATTCCTTAAAAGAGTGCATATCACTCGCCATTTTTCATGCCAGAGTTTTAGACGAAGCTCATCTTACGTGGCAAAATTGTGGAATTATGGTCTCGAGTCGATAATAAGGTTGTGCTGAATCTAATGAAAAGGATCACGAAGGCACCTCTGGGACATTTACCTTTCAGAGTATTACATTTTTATGACACCAAAGTCGACACCTTGAGGTCAGGCTGCTAAGCTGTAAACACTACGACCAATTACTCTGTTATTTATAGCTCGGAGCAGAAGAGTTCAGAGGAACTCAGAAAACCTACATTTACTTTCTAAAACAGTCAGCTTTTACTGGAGGACAGTATGTTCTTGTCAGTCAGACATCCAATCTCAGAGAGAGAAGCTTCAAACCAGAGCTCAGCACAAACACACCTAACGACACATCGCTGTGATTGACAGCGTCACTCAGAGCCCGAGTTTGAAGCTTAGTGGAACAGCTGATGGACATTAATGTAGAAGAAACAGCACAGGATTCTGGTGCAGTAGAGACAACAAAACAAGATGTGGAAACTTTTTCACACAACTGAATTTTGAATGAGTTCACATAGGAAAAGAAAGAAACAAACAAACAAACAAACATATAAAAATAGTCATACCTCTTTTAGTTGCACTCAATTCAGCTCCTCTGAATGTTTGTGATAAGAAGCAACAGCAGATGAACACGGCCCAAAACGTCTGCAAAGGAAAGAATGAAAATTGTTTTATTTAGGTCTGTCTTAAAATAATCTTGAGACAGCAGCACATGTGTAATAGCACATTTTTATTCTCTCGACTTCAACTCCTTAATTATGCTTATTTAGCTTTAGCTATTTCATCACACTCAATTTCATAGTCTGCCTGTTGGTAAAATATCTCATGAACTATTTGATTTATGTATATAAACTCTCAGATAATATTCAATGGACAGATATCACTAAAGCTGATTACTTTCTGAGTTCATTATGATTCAACATTGCCACCAAAGTTAATACAATAGTCAAACTCGGTCATTCTGAGAGCTAAAATTTGCTAGCTAAATGCTAATCAACTTGAATAGCAAGGATTCAAAATGACCGCCAGAGCTAAAACAAAAATTGGTGGTCGTTTGTTTATTGAATTATTAGAGAAAGACAACACGAGAAATTAAGATTAATACTAATTGAAAGAAAAAAATGCTAACATTATTTATTTTTTGCATGTGTTTTGCTTTGAATTGTTGGGTTAGTTAATGTTGGTACATTTCTCTGTAATTCTAACCAAAAAACAAACAATATATAAATAAATAAATATGTATTTTTAAAAAACAAGCTTATCTTGTGACGCACATAGATAGCATAAATAAGCTAGTGTTAGCTTACCTTTAGCCCGAGAGATTCGTAACTTATTTTAGCACGAGACTTTTTCGTTTTTCTTCTTTTTCCATTTGCAGAAACTAATTTATCCAACTTACGTTTTTCTGGCGATATGTAACGAAATAAGGCTGCGCCACCTCTCGTTACAAAGTTATTAAATACGGGTAGGAGCTCGATTTATGGCAAACTGTTGTTGCATATAATCAAACCATTTGGGAAAATGAAAAACTGTAAAAGTTTTCTAACTAAAATTTGAGATAAACAAAATATCAATATAGTTCAAGGTCACTATGAATAAAACTAACTTGGTTCTTCTTCTTACAAGATTTAATATACTTCAAACATTTCTGCGCATGCTCTGTCGGACAAACTTTCCTCATTTGTCACCTCTGTGCGCGTTCCCGTCTCAGGTCTGTGGAGAAGTCGGTGCCGTCTCCGCGCTCCCGCGACTCAAAACTATTTGGTCTTCAAACAGGAGTGGACTGAAAGAAAGGACAACATGTCGAGGTAAGTTACGGGAAAATACGTTTATTTTCACTTCTGTTAAGTTTAAACATATTTTCGGACGAACCTGAAAGGTTTTAACAAAGTTTTGAGAGGAATTTAAATCAGTAAATTGTAAACAATCAACTTTATTCCCTCCTCCTGTTGATTCTTTTGTTGCATCTTCAATAAAAGTCTGTGAACTTAGTTTACAATTCCCAGGTATTTAATCAGAATACGCACTTACTTTGAAAAAAAAAAGCTTGCTTTTGTTTTTTTTAATGAAGACCAAGTTTGAACATTTTAGACATAATTTTATTTGTAATTGCATCTTATACTAACTTAATTTCATTTTTAACATGAGTATTATTAGTTGTACTATAAGTAATTATCCTTTTATTCTGTCTTTACTTTAATGAAAATGACTGATAAATTATAAATGTGCACAATCTAAAAATGTAACATATCTTTTGGTGTCTGGATCTGTGAGGGAAATGTTGACATTTGTTCCTGTACTTTATTTCATCACCAGTAAAAGTGAAAAATAGTTCTCGGGCTGCAGACTGCTTCGTAACAAGTTCAACAAAATTAATCTGATTAAAGAATTACAACATTCCACGCCTTAATCTCACATTAACATGCAGGTTCACTCTGTACCAATGATTTGAATTTTTTATAGTTTACCCGGAGTGTCGTCCAGCTTCAACCCAGAAGGATTTAACACATCTAGAAGTGACAAATTAATAAAGAAATTCAAATTTTATTGAAATTAAAGTGTGGATAATCCAAAATAGATGAGAACAAATGAGTTTAATATGTGTTGTTAAATCGGCTTCTCAGTTTAAATCTAAACAGGATTTATGCAATAATTTAATCCGCTGACTCTTATTTTGAAAAACTAATTTTGATCTGTTGAACTGAAATTAAAGGCCCAGCTTTCCTCAGAGGAATACATGTTGCCCGTCAGAGTTTTACACTGAAACTATCTTGTGAAAAGAAAGTTATTTAGATCCAAACTTGTAAGTAAATTGTTTGAAATTGTGAGATTTTATGAGATGTGTACTCGTTTGGAGTTTCACTAGAATCTGTCCAGAGGTTCATGAGATATTTTGCTAACACAGAGACACACCTCCTCAGTTTAAAATGGTGTTGAGATTAAATGTTCATTTTATTTCAACAAATCAAACTAACAAATATTTATTTCCTCCTCGACAGATGAGCATTTTCCATCGAGCTCGGACAATCAGCCAGCCCTGATTGGACACATTTCCTCCGGACCGCTGGAGTGGGGCGGGGTCGTCATGGAGACAGTAGTGATTGTGGCCATTGGGGTGTTGGCCACCATTTTCCTGGCCTCCTTCGTGGCTCTGGTGGTGGTGTGCAGACATCGTTATTGCCGCGCTCACGACCTGCTGCACCACTTCGACTGCAAGTCAGTGAATCAGTGGAAAACCTTCAAATCTTTTTTTTCTTCTTTCAGCTGTTCCCTCTTCAGAGGTCACCAAACCAGACCAGACAACACAGCTTGTCTTCTATTAGTTTTTGTTCCAGACTTTTCAAGCAAAATTGCATGAATTCTGGTACAATTTGGACAAAAAAAGCTAGCGAAGTTAGAATTTTGTGTGTTTAGCTAATCTTGTTACATGTAGCTGTCCTTTAGCTACTCTTAGTTTACTTCTTGATACTTTTAGTAAACATTCTACTTTATGAGTAACGAAAGGCTAATCAAATTAGAAATTTTCTACTTCTAGCCAGCATTATGCTACTTTTAGCTAGCCTTTAGTTACTGTTAGCTGGCCTTTTGCTACTCTTAGTCAACCTTTGGATACTTTCAGCAAGCATTATGCTACTCCACCTAACGATTTGATACTCTTTGCCAGCATTATGTTACTTTTAGCTAGCCTTTTACTCTTAGTTAAACTTTGGCTACTTTTAGCCAGCATTATGCTACTCCACCTAGCCTTTTGCTACTTATATCAATCCCTCTGTTTCTTTAGCTGTTCTTTTGCTACTCTTAGAGGAACTTTGTATGCTTTTAGCCAGCATTATGTTACTTTAAGAGCAGCAAAAGGCTAACCAAGTGAGAATTTTCACTACATCTAGCCAGAATTATGCTACTTTTAGCTTGATTTGTTCTTTTTAGCTGACATTTTGCCATTTTTAGTTAAATGTTGAATATTTTTAGCCAGCATTATGTCAATTTAAAAGCAGCAAAAGGCTAAACAAGTTAGGATTTGGCTACTTCAAGCCAACATATTACTTTGAGCTAGCCTGTTGTTATTTTTAGCTGTCCTTTTGCTATTAGTTAACATTTTGATACTTTTTGCTAGCATTATGCCACTCCACCTATCCTTTTGCTAATTTCAGCCAGCTGTTTCTTTTATTCTTAGCATTTTCTTCTTTGCAGCTTGTAGCTAGTTTTATGTGTAACAGCTCAGTTTCTTCAGAGTTCTGTAAAGTTTTTTTGCTCTTTACATTTATGCTTTCTTAAAAAAAAAAAAAAAAAGCAACTCTCCATGTGTCTGTAATAATTTGGCAAAATAGCCTCTGATCGTTTTCTGGGTGTTTTAAGCTATTTTTTCCGTTTTCTTTTGCTGCACAGACCCACAGTGGATCTGATCGGAGCCATGGAAACTCAGAGCGAGCCGTCGGAGCTGGAGCTGGACGACGTGGTCATCACCAACCCTCACATCGAAGCCATCCTGGAGAACGAGGACTGGATCGAGGACGCTTCGTACGTCTGGCCGCTGACATTTTAACCTGATTTACCAAAGAACTGCTGTAAAAAAAAAAAAGAATTAACTGTAACTTTGCATTCATGTTCCACAGTGGCCTGGTGTCACACTGCATCTCAATACTAAAGGTAATAAAACATTTTGCTTTATGTGAAATGAATATTTTAGCAGATGGGTGCAGGGATGTAACAACCGCATCCTTGTTCTTACAGATCTGCCACACGTTGACTGAAAAGCTGGTGGCGATGACGATGGGCTCGGAGGCGAAGGTCAAAGCGCCCGCCAGCTTGAGTGACATCATCACCGTGGCCAAGCGCATCAGCCCAAGGTAATATTTCACATGCAGATCATCAGTTAGCAAACCGAACACTGACTGATCAACATCCTGGTTGTCTTTCTTAGAGTGGATGATGTGGTCCGATCCATGTACCCCCCTCTAGATCCAATCCTGCTGGACGCCAGGTAATCAACTTTTGATTTGAGCTCCATGAATTGGCATCTGAAGGAGCTGGAGACCAGTTTTAGTGTTACCGGTATATTGCTTATTTGGAATTTGTTTGTCTTTTTACTCCTCAGAGCTACAGCGCTCCTCCTCTCCGTCAGCCACCTGGTGCTGGTGACCCGTAACGCCTGCCACATGTCGGGCAGCATGGACTGGATCGACCAGTCGCTCCACGCCGCCGAGGATCACATGGTGGTTTTACGCGAGGCAGCGATGGCTTCCGAACCGGAACGCAACCTGCTCGGATTTGATGCACAAAGAGAACAGTCCATCTAAAGCGCCGGAACAAATACAGATTCGGCTCTCAGCGGATTATCTGTTGAAAGGACAAAATCCAGAATAATTATTTTTCTGCGCAGAGTGGTCGATGCAGCATTTACTCTTTTTATACACCTAAGAAAAACATAGCAGCTCTGCAGAAAACACCAGAGAGAAAGTTTCTTCAGTGTGCCATCATCCAGCGGTGGGCCCTAAATCCAGTCTGACCAGCCCTGCAGAGTCACATGAAGGCTTAGTCAGCTAATCCATTAGCCAGTGAACCTGAAGGAGCTCCAACAAAGTGGACTATTGTTAAAAAAGGCTTGACTGGTTCCAGACATGTGGGTCACTCTGACATCTGGAGGTGGCAAGAAATAAAATATCCCTCAGAAACTTTGATGCTGGTAGAAACCAGAACTTTTAGCTTGTTTAGCACCAGTGATAAAGTTTATGCAAAGATATTTTATGAAATACAAGTTTTTGTTTTGTTGTAGCATGTGGAAATTGTGATTATTTTTACTGTGCTATTTTAACACACTTAAACATCTACTGTACGATTTATATAGTGCCAGTTAGCAACATTGCTAAATATTAGCATGCTAGCACTGCTAATAATTAGTGATGCAGCTAAATATTAGCATGCTAGCACTGCAAAAAAAAAAGCTAAATATTAGTATGCTTGTTCTACTCATAATTAACATTGCTCAATTTTAGCATGCTAGCACTGCTTATAATTAGTGACATTGCTATATAAATATGCATGCAAGCACTGTTTATTTTTAGAGTTGTTGCTAAATATTAGCATGCTAGCATTGATAACGCTAAATATGCTATCGCCACCTATATTTAGCAACATTGATAAACAATGCTAAATATTAGCCTTAGTTTAAACTAGCCTTCTAAAATAGCTTCCTCTGCTGCTTTTTAATGCCACAAGACATTTATTAGCGTATTAGCCTGTGCTTTAAACGATTAAACCTTTGATATATTGTTCTGTCTGTAGTGCACGTTCGGAGCAGCGTGTTAAGATGAATCAGAATTAGGATGTTGCTTCGAGCCAGAGGGATGTTATTGGAGCATGTCTACCTGTTCCTTCATGCATAGCTAATAGTGAATCCCCACGGAGCCCTAATAAGGCCCAACCGTGGCCTCAGCTACACACATGCCTTAAAGCTACAAGCCTGAATGACAAAATGCTGCAACATGGGACTCTAGAAAGTCTGCAATGATAAAAATGAGCAAAAACTGCTTATCTTTGAGTACACGGGTGTTTTTTTGTCTTTATATCTATAAAATTTAAGAAAATAGCTTTTGTTTTTGTTTCTTCTAAACATGTTTACTCATTTTTATTAAACAGTTTTATTACCGATGTACAGTTTTGTCATAGGAAGCGAACAATCCATTGCTACAGTAAAATCCAGTTAAGTTTACACACTACTTTGACATAAATAAAGTGATTGTTTTTTTCTGTTTTCATTAAAAGTATGAGCAGCCTGTTGCAACATGGCGCTGTCCCTACGTCGCCTTCCTTCCACAGTCAAGTCTCAGTTTTTGAATCCCACTTCTTTCTTAACAGAACAGCCCTTTGCTTTTCTTCAGATCCATTTGTTTGCAGCTCGGGAGTGAGGCGTACTCATCTCTCTTCATTTCTAAAATAGTCTGAAACAAAAAATAAAGTAAACTAATTAGTTTATTATAAATATTTATGTCATAAAACTATGTTTATTTAAGTTCTGGTAAACAGCACAGCCTGCTGGTTGAAGCAGGTCACTGCTGCTCCTCCGTCAGGTCACCTGGAAGTCCTGGTCAGACAGGTAGACCTCCAGGTGCTGGGGGTCCACTCCTTCAGGTAAGGGGCTCCGCAGCAGGTCTTCCAGAGGGTACTGAGTCTTCATGAGCCGGGACAGGGCGTCTTGCACCAACAACAGCTTCACTTGTCCTGAACCGCTCTTTTACACAAATAAAACATGTAATCAGTGAAAACACATCCTTCATTAATGAAATCTGTGGAATAAATTCATTTAAAGTTGTTTTTTTATCCTCTGAGACGGAGGCAGTTTTGTGATGGTGATGCTATAATTAGATTCTGGACCTGTTGCCTCAGAAACCAAAGATAAGGTAGAAGATGGAGAAAATTAGGTGTATTTTTACATGATTTTAATGGTTTTGAGTAGTTTTTGTTCTTTTATTGGGTGAATTCTTATTAAAAACATTCACTTGAGGAATGTATTTGTTCTGGTCACTCTAACAGTTGAATTTCTATAAGTTTCTCACTTCTCAGAGGAAGTCTGGAGTTTAGTTTCAGATTAATCAGTTTAGCAGCCATTTCAGATTGATGGAAGTTCTTTGATAGGGATGGGAATTGATAGGAATTTAGCAAGTCTTTAATCAGTCTTAATCAGAAAAATAACTAGTTTAAATAAAAAATAAGAATATACACAAAATGTATGCATGTTGGAAGTATTTCCATCCTTTGTTGTGATTGAAGCTTTGCATGTGTTGTAACTGAACCTAGTTTTGTCTTTTTTTTGTGAAATATAACCATGACTAGACCACTTCTTCCTTAAATATAAAATACGAAGCATGTTGTCATCATGCACATATATTCTCAAGAGTAAATGGAATTGATAAGCAGAATTGTTAGACAAGAAACTAACAATTCTAAAGAGTTGAACTACTAAGAACTGGTTTTCTGCAAGAACCGGTTTTTGATTCCCATCCCCATTCTTTGATGTGCAGCAGCACTCTGGTATGAATGCTACATGAGGTCTGACATATTCTGGCTGGAAAAACATTGTGTAGACTTGTATTTGTTACCTCTTTAGGACCGTTTCTGGTATACACAGCTACTTATCAAGATTAGTAGTCCAAAGACCGGCTCCATTTTTGGGTTGGGGGGTTAGATTTAGGACCAAGGTGTAAACTGAGTTTAGGTTAGTTTTAGGGTCAGGTAAGGTACCTGTGAGGTTAATTTTAGGGTAAATTGTGAGCGTTAGGCTATAAAATCACCAGTAAATGAATGGAAGTCAATGCAAAGTCCCCACAAAGATAGAAGAACAAACGTGTGTGTTCAGACCTGTGTGGGAGGTGCGAGCTTCCTCTCCCAGCAAGGGAAAACATTAGTGAAGGTCAAAGGTTCTGATCCCTCCAAGATGAGGTAGGCCTGCGGGGGCCTCCTCGGGTTTATTTCTGTTGTAAAGAAAAAAATAATTTTTTTAACTCAACCTCCGACGTTTATAAAAAAAAAAAAAAGAGCTTTCTGTGGAAACAACTCATCCCCCTGACCTTTGCAGTACTGCAGCGCTGTCTGCATGGCGCACCTTCTCTCGTTACACCAGAGGCTCCAGGCTGAAGCGGAGGTCTGGGTTTGATCCGGCTGACCTCGCTGCCACAGGTACACCTCTAACCGGTTGTCGAGCAGGAACAAGGCTGACGAGGAAAAAACAGACGACCAGAGTTAAACTCAGACCTGCTGGACTTAAACGATCCGAGAAGCTTTGATAATAAAGAAGAAAGGACTTCACCTGGCTGTGCTTCTGAGTACAGAGTCTCCTGGACGAAGGGCATCGCCATGACGAGTCCCGGCAGGCGGGTCGGACTCCGCAGCTCTTTGGCCTGAAATTTACCAGAGGAAGCTCTCAGGTGGAAAAGGCGAGGGGTGAAGTTATATTTACCTGGATCTGTTGAACAAAAACAAATAACTAGAGTGAATGTTTAATTCTGAAAGAGTTTTACTGAAATCTGCTGAAGAAGCTGAAAATGTTTAGTAACAAATCTGTTAATGTGACTCAAACTTAAACTGATGTTTGCTGAAAGTAGGAAAACAAATGAAAACTCAGTAGAAAAATTAAATATTTGTAAAAATGAAGCTTAAAAAGCAGAAATAAAGTTGAAACTACCAGAAAGAAGCAAAATGATGAATTTACAAATAAAATATTAAAAAAAGAATAAAGCTGAAATTTAGACAAAATAAAACAGGCAGAAAAATTATGAAACTTTAACCTTCACCTTTTATTTTGTGACCTTGAAATTATTTAAAAAGCATGTTTGCTGAATTTAGCAGTAAGAAGCTGAAATAATCACAAAAAAGTGAATTTAGCAAATTAGCTGAAAAGTAGCTAAAATAGATGAAATTAGCAGAAAGAAACTGAAGGAGCATGTTTGCTGAATTAAGCTGAAAAGGACCACTAAAACATGAATTTAGATGAATTAGCAAAAACAGCTTAAAAGTAGCTGAAATGGCAGAAAAAAATAAAACAGCAGAATGAAGCTGAAAGGAGCACAAAAAGCTTAAACAGTAAGAAGTAAAAAGAAGCACTGATTATTGGCAGAAAGAAGTTGAAAACAAATAAAATTAGCACAAAGGATTAAAAAAGCAGAACCAGAACAAAAGTTCAGGAAGGATTTATGAAAATTTAAAGGCTTTTAAGGATGTTGAAGCTTTTTTCATGTTCAGTGAGAAACAAAAATGGCAGAAAACAGATAAATATCCTAAACAGTTTAAATTTCTGAAATGCCAAAAGTCACAGACAAAATGTCCCGAAGGAGCCGAACGTTTTGATGAATGAATTTAGTATAAAAGCTGCAGAACAAGAAAAGTGCAGAGGAACAAATGAAAGTCGTGTCTCACCTTGCAGCATGCAGTCATAGGCCTTACGGTCCATCTGGCCCAGTGCTGCCCAGAACTCTGCAGGTTCTGAACCTTCATCTACTGCATGAGTCTCTACTGGACTGGTTTTACTGAGACCCAGCTCCGGTGGACACCTGATGTCCACAAACAAGGAGTTAAAAACTTACTCTGCTCATCTTTAAAAAAAAAAAAAGATTTGAAGGCTCACATCTGGGTCAGACGCTGCACCGCCCGCTTGCTGACTTCTCTGGTGCTGCTGGGAGCTTTACAGCCAGTCCAGAGGTACAGCGCCCCCTTCTGGCTGTTCAGCAGGACTACAGAGCCCCTGGACCTCAGACTCTCACAGAGGCAGTCCACCTCCAGCAGCAGAGCCTCCTCAGGCAGCTCTCCTCGCACACAGAACAGACGCCAGTCTGGTGAGAGAAACAAACAAATAGAATCAGCTGGAATCAGAGACGTTGCAGGAAACTCTCACATCTTACTGCACCTGTGCAGGTGGGGGCGTCCTCTCGCCTCCCCTTGTGTATGACCAGGCTACCCTGGAAAAGCTGCAGGAAACATGGAGGTTCTTTACCCTGAGGCACAACCACCTACGAAAACAACAGACAGTAAACAACCACAACAACAAACACTGAAACGCAGCGTGAGCTTCTGAGCACCTGTGAGACTTCACGGTTGTTTGTCCCGATGGAAAGGAAAGAGGCGGAGTCCCGTCCGCTGACCTCGGAGCGCCGGCCTCGCCACAGAAACACGACCGTGTTGTCCTTCGACCCAGAAACGCTGCCACACTCATCTGGAAGCTTTCCATTTTCTTTAACACAGAAAAAAAACTCAGGTTTTAGTTCAGACAGCTGAGTTTCAGCCACGTGCTTTTGATGTGATTTCAATGGAGAGCAGGAAGTGTCCTCGGCTGCTTCACTTCCTGCCCTCTGTGAAAGCAGCTTACTGGAATGAAGCAAACAACATTTTTAGATTCTCTCATCGTCTCTGTTTACTGACCAACGGCACCGCCGCTGTAGGTCCAGCGGATCACGTAGGAGTCGCCTTCATAAAGCTGTCCGGAGCTCTCCACGGGGATTTCGCAGTCGTCGAACTCCTGGACGTGCCACGTTTCCACAGCAACCGTTCTCAGCTCCACCTGGCGCCCGCCATCCAACGTGGTGCCGCCTCCACCTCTCCGGACATCGACCTCCGCCGGCACAGAACCCAACGAACTTTCCGTCTCCAACGACTCTCCTGAGGCTAAAGCTTTAGCGTCGCAGGGACTCAGGAGGTCCGATGATGGAGACTAAAAAATACATTTCAAATTGTGACGTGTTTTTACAAACTAACCTGGAGAAATAGAAACGATTGAGCCGTTTGAGGGACTAACCTGCATCTGATCCTTTTCTGAAACGACTTCTTCACAGGCTCCATTTCTGCAGGTCCAGTTCTGGAACTTCTCCCTGAACAGGATCGTCTCGTTGGACTCTGAGACGACGCCGAGCAGAGCCCAGCTGGGCCGGCCCGCGCCCCTCCTGAGGACGAAGTCGCATCGTTAAACCTGTTCGACACTAAACACACCTGAAACTGAAAACAGACCCTACATATCCTGGACGTTTGAGGTTTTAGTTTTCTGCAGGGAGAACGTACAGCTGAACGCCGGGGTCGCTCTGAGTGGGATTGAGTGGGTTGACTCCACAGTTGCTGTAGTCGTACGCTCCGGCCCACACTTGGTGAGTCAGCTGAAGCCCAACGTTCCTCCTGTCGGGGGGGACGTCCCGTCCGTGCCACAAATACACCTCGCTGCCGAAATCGAACACCAGAACCTGGAAACAAACGGCGTAAAGACTCAGGAGATGAAACATTCAGCAGGAACTCGCTGAACTGAGTCGGACCTCGGTGGGGCGCAGCAGGCCGGTGCTGGGAGCGGAGGCCCAGACCTGTTCGTCAGGTACCAGCCGGTTCTCCACCAGCCTGTACACACAGTTCGACTCCTCCACCCCGACTTCAAACATCCCGTCCTCCTCTGGAGCTCCAGCACCTGTGGAGAGAGAGAATCTGTTTGGTGCCGCTTTAGAAACCGATAAAACAGCTGAATCCTCGGTTTGACCTCCGACCTCGGTACGGTTTCCTTCCTCCCAGAAGACTCCAGAAGTCTTCGGCCGCGTCGCTGTCAGAGTTCAGCCCCTCCTCCAGGTGGACGACCTCGGGGGCCGAACAGCCCAGATCTTTCTGAGTCTGGATGAAGGACGCCAGCTCAGAGGCCTGAAATAAACGGAGTAAAGTTTCAGGATTAAAAATAAAAGTCCACGTCGTGTGCTCGGACGTCAGCGGTACCTTGGCCCTCTCCTGCTCGTTGGCGAACTCTCCACTCCACAGGATGCAACGCTCCGAGGTGACCAGCAGGAAACAGTCTCCACTGTTTAACGACCGCACCGACGGCTCGACCAAACGCACCTGGACGCGCCGCCGTCCTGTCAAACATCAACGTTAAAATCCACGCCGACTCGTCAGAAATGTTTAACTAATCATTCCTGACCTTTGATGTGAATCAGCATCAGGCTGCTGAAGGGGGGACAGGACTCTGTTGGGTCTGAAGAGGACAGGACGTCTGGTGACGGGACAGGATGTGAATCTGGTGAGGAGGAGGAGTTCTTACACTCTGAAGAAAGACAGGAGGTGAGGGGGTTAAAGTGCAGAGATGAAGACGAAGTGATGCAGAACTGGACTGACTTCTCTCTTCCTGGCTCCTCTCCTCAGCAGCTGTGCTGACTCTGTCCCCCATGTAGTCCTGCAGGATGTCCTCTCTGGCTGCCAGAGCCCTCAGGGGGTTTCTGGAGCCCTGAGTCCGGCGGGACGGGCGAACCGATCGCCTGTGTTCCGCCACAGCTGAGCTGAGTCTGCGAAGAACAAACACGAGGAACGAAAACAGAGCAGAGTTACAGAAATCTGAGTTTCATAATTATTTATTAAATTTAGACAAATTTTAAGACTTAAAATCTGAATCCTGAAGATTTCTGTGCATTTATAGAAGTGACCAGCAGATGTCACTGTTGCTGCAGAAACATAAAACATTTATAAACAGATGAATTATTAATGAGGATATAAATTACATTTACTCAAGTATAATACACAAGTACTTCAGTTTTATAAAGTAACTGAACGTATAAATAAGCAAACTGGGATTTTTTTCAATAAAACCTAAAGTTTTATTACAAAAAATTAAAAGTGAAATATTTACAATGGTAGTTTTCTTTATGTTAAATGATTGTTTTCAATCAATAGTGTAATCTAATTATATAATAAGTTATGGTTGTTTGCTTTTCAGTCAATGTGGATTTTTTTTTAATTAAAAAAGGAATAATGAGCTTTAATCTCCATATTTTATTGTGTTAACTGTAACAAATGGAGCAACTGAGGTCGTCTTCAACCAAAGAATTACAGTCATTTTTGAAAAAGGGAAAAAAATAATTTTGTCTTTTGATGTTCAGTTTTGCCAACAATTAGATTTTGCTTCACAAGTTAAAAAAAAAAAAGAAAAGAAAAGAAAAAGCTGCAGATTATTTTACACAACATGAAAGAAAAAATCGTTTCTTGCAGTTTAAATCTGGATTCCTGAAACACGGTGGACTCACATGGGCGTGCTGTTCTGACACAGGACTCCCAGGTCCTGTTCGCCCTCTGAGGCGGCGCCGCGGCTGCAGGGAGTGGGGGCGCAGGCGGGAGGAGGGGACCGCTTACCGCAGAAACCTCCGTCTGCGTTCGAATAATCTGCCGGCGTCTCGGAGCGTTGAGCTGCTGCGCACGCAGACTAAACCATTAAATATTTATTTTACATCGTCTGCGTGAAAACAAACCGTCGGCGTCGCTCTGACCTTCCTGTTCGTAGACCGAAGCTTCGCCGTCATGAGTCTTCTTCGTGGAGGTATCGCCGTCCGATCCAGGAGATCCTGAACTCGAACGCAGGAAAAAAACATAAGAGGGGCGAAAACATCAACTTTACAGAGAAAAGCAGAAGAAAACTCACTCCTCTCCTCAGATCCGTCCAGCTCTTCAACTCCTTTAGCCTGGAAACAAAAAACAAACATCAGGACTCGGATGATCAAACATCAAAAAAATAATAAAAAAAAGTCCCACTTTCTGTCTCCACTGAGGTCTGATCAGATCCTTCCCTGGGGAGGAGACTTCCTGAGCCTCAAACGACAGGTTGGTCTGAAGAGGAAAATAAAACAAGAGGTTAAATTTAAATGATCGGGGCAAACTCAACCAGAAACATAGATTTGTTTTGTTTGGATTGTTTACAAAAAGGTAAACAAGCAAACTGAAGGCTTCAGCGTCACACAGAACCGATTTATTTTTCCTCGTTAAACGAGCAAAACCTCACACATCAGCTGCAAAAACATCACCTAAAGGTGCTGAGAAAAATGTTTCCACTGCAAACTGAGGGCGACATGCAGAGGCTCACACAGTTACCTGGTTGAAACACAAGATATATTGGGGCATACTGACAGAATACACAGAGGCAAAGACGGGCTCCTGGGAGAGAAGAGACATGAGCAAGGCTGAGGAGGCTTCAAACCAGGCGGCACCATCACAAAAACTGCATTTAACATCATGGTGCGAAGCTTTACCCAGCACTGAGGGCCGACGCTGTCCAGGAGAGAGTTCTCTGAGTCTTCCTGCAGACCATGGTGGAGCAAATAAAGGACGGGAAATTAAGATAAACCGGGAGAAATTCACCAAAATAAAGATGTAGCGTAATTATTATTCAAAATTGACAAAAAAAAAAGTCACTAAAAGCATAAAAACCAGCAAAATGCAGGAGCTAAAAGGCTCAAACTTTTTTCTTGTTTTATGAGCAGGAAAAAAATGTCTCCAACTTTGGTGAGCTAATTGAACTGTACCTAATCAGACACTACATGTAAGTGTTCGCAGAACAACCTGGTTAAAACAGCTGAGGCAACTTGATAATCTTCTTTCTGCAGTAAAATAAAAGTTACCAAAAATAATCTGGCTCAGATCTTAACACCTTCTTACTAAATTTCAAGAACTTAAAGGTTTTAAAGTGGGTCTCTTCTCAATTAATTCATAGAAGAAATATATATTATCATTCTATAAAGATTTTAACATTCAGACCTGATCTCAACTAGACGTATAACATCAAGTCTACAATCCTTTTCATCTTTAACTGTTATATAAACCTTAGTGTTTCGTCGTCCATGTTGTTATTTTTACTGTTTTAATCATGATTCAAATAATTGATTCTTGCTATATTTTTGTAATAAACTACCATAAAAGACAAAGCTGGTTCCAACCTCACTTCAGTAAATATGAGTCTGATTAAAAAGGGTGAATAAATGTTGGTCAGTAAAGTGACCTGGTAAAACTTGGTAAAAGTTTAGTGCAGGACAGAAATAGTTCATCACCCTTTCTGTTTCTCTCCTAACAACCCTACATGTATTATTGTTAGGAGTTACAGAAGCCTCAAAATGAGATAAAACTCTGTCTTTAAACATTTTAAATCTGTAAAACACAGAAACTAAAAAGCCAAAACTAGTAGAAAACATTAATAAAACATCAAAATGAGAAAACGCAGTTCTTAAATCTGCAAAACACAGAGGCTAAAACACTTACTCAAGTGCTAAAACAAGCAAAAAATATGTCCCTAAAAAATATAAAATTTGCAAAATACAAAAGCTAAAAAGCACCAAAACAACAGAAAACATACATAAATGGCCAAAATTAGGAATATGCAACTGCTAAAATCTGCAAAACTCAGTAGCTAAAAATTCAAAGCCAGCAAAAAGTCACTGTAGAACCAAAAGAAGCAAAAAATTGTTGCCAAAAACCTAAATTTAGTAAGAAACGGTAGCAAAAATCTAAAACGAACATGGACATTTAATAGCTAAAACCAGCAAAACACTATCTAAAAAGCTAAATCCAGAACTGCGACTGGCTAACCAGCAAATAGAATCTAAAATATAAAAAAAAAAAACATAAGCAGCAGGAGCTTCAAGTTTTCAGAGCAACATTTTTTTAAAGATTTGAAGAGATCTCAATGTATTTAATAAAGTTAAAGGATTAAAAAAACAATACAAGATAATCAGAGCTGTAAAACTGTAACACTTCGACACCTGAATGATGAAGCAGTTTGTCTTCAAACAGAGGAAGAAATGTGCAGCTGAGATTTCAGTGATGAAACGACGACATTTAACAACCAAATAACTCCGTTTGTTTACGTTCCACAGAACATCGTTAGATCGTCAAACCAGCCCAAGACCGTAAACACTGAGTGGTCTGAATATATTTACAGTAACATGAGTCACATCAGGCACGGACCAAACCCAGAATCTGGTTTCAGAGGAACGATAACGACACACATCCAACCAGCAGACACTTTTCTGTTCAAACTGTCATAACGTATAAAACAAAACAAATTCCAGGACAATTTAGCAAAACACTTGACTCATGTTCCAACTGTGACGATCAAAATGATCATTTTGACTCATTTTGACCAAATGAAAACATTTTATCTGCATATTGTGGTTGATCCAGGTCTCTTACCTTACTTTCACACGAATATGTCGTTTCTTGTACTTTCTGACTGCAAATTTCAGGGATGACCTCATTGTTTTTGATTAAGTGTTCTTCATCGACCTTCCTCTTGCTCTCTTGCTCGTCACCGTCCCTTTAAAACAAATAATACAAAATATAAAATATTTAAAAAAACATTTTTTTTTAAATAAATTTAAATAAAATCAAAAGGACTTACTGGACTCTGTTGGTTGAATTGAGGACAAAACAGTTTCCTTCCTGTCGTCTGGTTTGATGTCGCCTCTCCTCCTGCGGAGGGCCCGGTTCTGACGAGGTTCTTGTCGTGGTCCAGGTGATGGTCTCCCTCTCGTCTCGAGCCCTCTGCCTCCACGGAGCGGCGCTCGCCTCACTTCCTTCAGCCTCCTCCGCCGCCCGCCTCGCTTTCTGAGATGCTTTAGTCATCCCGGACGTCTCCGCTTCTCCTCCTCCGCCTCCCTCCGGACCGCCGCCCGTCCCTCTCCACTCTGAGCCCGCAGAGTGGCTCTTCTTCAGGATCCCCTTCAGGCCAGGTTCGGAGCCCCGGCGGACCGGACCGGGTTCGGCAGCGTCAGGTTTTGGCTGTGAGAGACGCACCTCGCTGGGTTTGAGGTTAGCGGGTGAGACCTGCTGTCTGTTGGACAGATGAGGAGCCAGACTGAAGGCCGGGAGCTGGACCGGGAGCTGGACCGGGAGCTGGACCGGGAGCTGGACCGGGCCTCTCTGGAGCTGAATTTACACAAAGAAGAAAAATGTTTAAGCAGAACTTAGAAACATTCTTTAAACGGAGATTAACTTTCCTCACACTCACCAGGCTGACCTCCTCCACTGTGATGGGCTGCGTCCGGTACCGGGACCCCTTCTGTCTTCGCCTCTCTGGGGGCCCAGCAGGGGGGCCGGCGGGGGGACTGGCCCCTTGCCTCCCGGGGAGGGACAGTTTGTTAAATAGGTCCAGCTTCTCCCTCATGGTCATCTTGCAGCTCTCATCTCCGTCCTCCTCTGACTCCATGTGAGCAGACTGAACCTCCTCTGGTGTCGGAGCGCTGTCACAAGGATTGGTTAGCTTTTAGCTTTTAGCTCGTGTTTAGATTAATGCTACTGTTTTTCTAGTTTTAACTTAAATAATTCAGTCTTCAGGTTTCAACAATCATCAATTTTTTTTAATTCAGCTCCTCCCACCTGAAAGCCACCTTCTCCTCGCAGGTGATTGGCTGAGTGAGGAAGCGATGGTCGTTGCCGCGGCGCGTCCGACGTTCATGAACAGAACCTGCCGAGCGAGGCTTCAACGGGGCCGGGACCTCAGGGGCTGCAGACTTCTCCAGCTCCTGCAGAGGAGCCAAAAATAAATAAATAAAAACAAACAGAGGACCAGAAAGATCCAATGACCATCTTCCTCCTCCTCCTCATCATCATCATCCTCATCATCATCATCATCATCATCTACTGTATGCAAAGTTTTCAGCCGACAGTAAAATGTTCTCATGTCAAAGCAACTCTTATCTGTGGGGTTTTAGAAACAAGTTCTGTCTTTTTGACCAGAAAACTCCACGGTCAGAAGCTTTTTTTTTTTTCTTAAACGCTCAAATGATCGATAAAAGGTTAAAAGGTTTAACAAACTAAACGTTCCTCTAAAAAAAGGAGGCTAAACTTTCTGCAAAAATGAAGCATGAATGCTTGATGCTAAAAGACTTTTGCAGAAAAAAGAAGAAATGTACAAAAATGTTGCAATTTGTTGTAAAAAAAAATCAAAAAAGCTGAATCTAGCACAAAGAAGCAGAAAGCTTAGTCACTGAATTAAGCTGAAATTATCACAAAAGTTGAATTTAGCTTGAAAAAAAAAGTTGAAAAATCAAAAAGTAGCTTAGATTACAGAAACCAGCTGCAAGAAGCATAAAAAGCTCAAGTCAGCAGAAAGAAGCTGATAGAAGCACAAAAAGGTTAAATTAGAAAAGCTGAAAAGTGTAAAAAAAAAGCAGAAAAAAGCTACATTTATCATAAAGAGAACAAGGCAGAACAAAAAGGTGAAAAGTGAAGAAAAAGTTAAACTCTTAAAGGGTTTTAAGCTCTGTTCATTTCCAATGACAACAAAAAGGCTAAATGTCTTGAGAAGTATATAAAATCCAGAACATCCTGAAGGAGCTCTAAGTTTTGATACCTTGATTGCTGAAATAGAACCAAAATAGACCTTTTGCACATCCCAAAGCACGCATGAAACGTACGTCTTGATTGTATGGCGAAATGCCACGTTCCTGCAAAAATCTGAAGTGGGTGGAAAGGGGGGGGGGGGGGGCCCCGTGTCAAAGAAGACAAGCACTAAAAGGACGTTGAAGTCGGTGAGAGCCATCGCATTTACTGGTGTTTACGGTTTAGCTATTGCGTAATCGTGTGTTTAGAGACACACATTCATGGATGGATATCTTCACACACACACAAGGTCTCGTTTTTATATCCCCGTGGGCAGGGGCGCAACTACATACTTTCTGAGGGGTATGCGAACATATCCATGGCGGGGGGGGGGGGGCGCGCGGGGGGCGGGGGGGCGCGCG
>JARVJO010000096.1:20049257-20060200 GCA_031762555.1 Cynodonichthys magdalenae
GTATAGATTTTATATAGATTTTTACATTGATTTTATCTAGATACATTGTTTTGTATTTATTTTATTTTATTTTTTTTAATTGTTACATTTATTTGTTTCTGCTATTTTTCTGCTTTGTACGGTGTCCTTGAGTGCCAGAAAGGCGCCTTGAAATAAAATGTATTATTATTATTTGATATCACCTGCCCACAGGAAGTAACCCCCTGGTCAATTCAAGATGGCCGCCACAGCTAATGGACGTGATATTAAACAAAAATGGGTCGACTCTACTGAGACAACTACAATTAGGTGTGGTAGTAGCAGAGACTGATCCCCGACTAATACTGTGAGTGCTAATTTATTGTGTGATATCTGTTAAGAACATGTCTGTTAGCAAAATATCTCATAAACCAATGGACAGATTTTAATGAAACTTGGATAAAGCAATCACCAATTAGGCCTCTATAACTAATTTAGAGTTAACCAGGTTAAAGATGGACATAGACATTAGAGAAAAACAAAACATTGGCTACAAGTGGAGTTAAAAATTACGATGAGCGTTAACCCAATGTGAGATCTGTTCAGAACATGTCTGTTAGCAAAATATCTCATTAACCAAGAACAGAATTCAATTAAACCTGAATGAAGAACTGAATGAGCCTCTACAACTGATTTTATGGAGTTAATCAGATTCAAGATGGCCGCTACAGCTAATTAGCAAAAACAAAAATGGCTACAGATATTGAGCTAATATTTATAGTTTAGATTTCTGCGGTTTGTAATAAACACAAATTAAACAGATGTCACTGAAACTTTCAGAATGTGAAATTCATTTTGGAGAAGACATATTATTCAAGATGGCCGCCACAACCAACAGCTAATTAGCAAACACAAAAATGGCTACATCTCAGTGAATTCTACAGATATTGGGCTAATATTTGACTTGTTTATAGCCTTTTTGCTGTCTGATAGTGAAACAACTCAGATTAAAAGGATTTCACTGAAACTTACAGAATGTAAAAGATTCGTTTTGGAGGAAACATTGAAGATTAGCAAACAGAAAAAAATGTCTACAACGAATTTTACAGATACGGAGCTAATATTTGTAGCTTCGATCAGTTATACCGGGAGTTACTTCTATATAAATTAGACTAAAATTTCTCTTGGTAGTAGCTGACAGTCGTTCGCAACAGATGCTCCAAGCGCCAACACAACGTTCTCGCGAGACATCCCATCATCATCAATATTTTTCAGGTTTAGAACCTTCCGAACAGTCCTGAAACCGAACTAGAGCTTCCGCCGCTCAGTCCAACAGGTGGACACGGTGACTCGGTTCTGAACCCGCCGCCCGGTTCTGGTCATGAAACAGTCCCAAACCAAGGAGTAGCTACTTACATTGAGAGAGCTCCATGTGTCCCTCCGCCCCGGCGGTGCTGCTCTGATCCTGCGCCGCTCTCAGCCGCTCCTAATGTGGTCAGGCTCGCAGCTGGGGGCGGCTCTGACCGGGTATAAATAGACGGACCCAAAGCTCGAGGGAACGGACAGGGGTTCGGCTTCCGTTTGGACGGGTTTTACACGAACATCCCGACTCAAAAACTCACCTGATGTCGGCTCTTAAAATGCTCAAACGAGCAGAAGAACCCTTGTTTTAAAACTTAGTGGTCACGTGATTTGACCGGAAGTAAGGGGTTCTCCAGGTGTTTTGTTATAATTAAAGTTGTCCCTCCTGCAGCTAAAGACCCCATAACATGATGCTGCCCCCTCTGTACTTCACAATTCTGTTCTTTAAGCCTGCGAACTTCCCCTTTTCCCCCAAATTTAACATCAAAACCTAATGTAAAATTTGCATTTACCTAGAGATGTCAAAATTTTAATCAGAGGGAAAAAGACTGAAATAACGTTTTTAACTGAAAACGACAGTTTGGTGTTTTTCATACTTAAAATGGATTACTACACCTGTAATCGAAATGGGGTGAAGGTCCACAGCAACTAATTAACTAATTAAGACCCAACAGCGCCCTCTTCCTGCCGAAATTGGATCTGCAAATAATCCACATCAGAATTTAAAGTTCACACAAACAGCAACAGGTTCAAAAAGTTTATAGAAAACCTTCCTGAATGAACAGAGCAACTCGTGTAGAAAAATAAATACAGGTACATTCTGTATCAAAACACCATAAATATTTAAACAAATAAAGATTACATCTGATAAACAAAAAAAGGGTTGCTTTCCATCAAAAACAAGAACAAAAAAGTAAAGCTGAAACAACTCGTCAAACTAAAGGAGCATTCAAACAAACAAAGGATTTTTTGCAACAACAAACAAACTACATTCAGTAAGAACAAAAACTTTCACATTTATCTGAAACTCAACAAACCGTCCCTAAAGTCACATCAAAGTTTCCAAATTAAACTAAGATTAAATGTTTGAGTTTTGGACATGTATCAAAAATAAACCTTTAAGTTTCTTCTCTTCTGACCTCAGTTTTCATGATGTTTCTGATTTTTTCTTTTATAAAAAGAAAAAGACTTTTCAAGTTTTCACTGGATTTTAGTTTTGGACTGAATCTCAGTTGAACTTTACCTCCTTCGGCTCCTTGTGGGGACAGAACTCTTCAGTTCTTCACAAAGTAAGGATGAGTCAGAGCTTTGGCTGCGGAGATGCGAGCGCTCGGGCTGAACACCAAACACCGCTGCAGATGAGACATGGGCAACAACATTACTGTCCGGCTCTGTCAGCTGGAGGTAAGGATTCTGGTTTAAAACCTTTGCACGGCTCTGTAGCTTACAGACAGCAGGTCAGTTTCATCCGGGTCCAGGTTAGGGAGCAGCTGGGTGCAGGATCCTCTTGGTCCCCAGCTCTCAGAGTACGAGATGGGGCTGTCCCGAGGCCAGTCCTCCTCGCTGGGCAAACCGATCACCCTAAAAATAAATATTTAAAAATAATAATAAAAAATTAGGGAAAACAGGAGGAAGCAAAATGTGCCGTAAAAACTAAAAGAAGCAAAGGGAAAGCTAAAGTACCAAAACACTAAGTGCTAAAAGAAGCAAAAATGGCTAGATAGAAGCTAAAAGTAGCAGAATGGTGCTTAAATGTGGTCAAATGCTAACTAATAGTAGCAAAAGACTAAGACTAGCAAAAAGTTTGTCAAAAGCTAAAACTAACAAAAGGCTGGGTAGAACCTAAAAGTAGCACAACAAGGCTTAAATATAGCCAAAGGTTAATTTAAAGATTAAAAAGGTAGCAAAATATGTTTAAATGTGGCCAAAGGCTAACAAATAATAGCAGCAAAACACTATGTAGAGGTTTAAAAGGTTAGCCAAAAGCTAAAATTAGCTACAGGGTAGGCAGAACCGAAAAGTAGCAGAATGGTGCCTAAATGTAGTCAAAGCCTAACTTAAAACCGAAAAATAGCAAAACACAAGCTAAAGTAGCAAAAGCCTAGGCAGAAGCTAAAAGTAGCTATATGTTAAATAAAAGCAGCAAATAAGCAAAATAAAAGTAGCAAAATGTTAGCTAGAAGCTGAAAGTATCAGAACAATGGCTAAAAGAAGCTAAATGCTAACTAACAGCTATAACTAAGACAAAAATGGAGTCAGTTAGCTAGTGCAGATTTTTTAAGAGATTATTGTTTTGGATGGAAGTTAAGTAAAATGTTTTGTTATGGAGAAAATATTTGTAAATAAGTTTAACTTTTCATAAAAGTGTAAAAGTTACAAAATGTCAAAGATCAGAGCTCCCCTCTCCGGAATAAGCTGAACGATTTGATGCATGAATGATTGTAATGACACAAAGTATACAGATGCTGACTCAGCACTCAGTGTTACTCACTCAAAGATTTTTTGCAGCTGCTGTACTTCAGTGCACCCCTTAAACAACGGTCTGCAGAACACAAGAAAAAGTCTGTTTAATGTCCAGTTTTACAGAATCACAAAAACCCTAAAATCAAGATGAAACTTCAGACTCAGATATTTCTGACTCTCTGACCTCAAGAGGAAAAGCTCCGCAAAGATGCAGCCGGCGCTCCACATGTCCACAGAGAACATGTAAACAGAGTTAAGCAGAACTTCAGGTGCTCGATACCACAGAGTCACCACCTGAAGAGAAGCAGGGGAACACGAGGCAACATGGTCGGGTAAAAAGGATGTTTTACACCTGAAGGCGAACTCCACAGTAACACTTACACCTGGTGTTAGACAGATGTTGAAGCTGTGGAGTCGAGCCAGTCCAAAGTCTGCGATCTTGACTTCTCTACAGCTGCTGACCAGGATGTTCTCCGGTTTCAAGTCACGGTGTAGCACAAGGTTCGTGTGTAAGAAGTCCAGTCCTCGCAGCAGCTGACGCATCACATCCTGACAGCGACACAGCAGCTGATATTAAATCGACTCAAGAGCTGCTGTGTTTAAAAAAAAGAAAAATCTCAAGTTTCCACCTTTATGACAGGGCGACTCAGACCAGAGGCTGGAACCTTAGAGAGGTAGGTGGACAGATCCTGGTCGATGTACTCCAGCACCAGAGTGAGGTCCAGGGTGGAGCCCACCGACACAACAGACACATCTAAGAGTCTGCAGAACAAAACGTTTGCTGATCAAAACGCACCGATTATTTTTTTTAACAATTACATTTGCATTATCAACGCTGAAAAAAAGTAAACTTGTGTTTGATGACAACAAGCTGATTTTTTTTATGTAAATCACAATACTTTATTAATCTCTGGGCGGAAGCTCACTAAGCTAATGTAACAGGATGCATATGTTTGCGCATGCGCAAACAGGTAAAGCATAACAGGTCAAGTCTAAACTAATATTTATTGTTAAATGTAAATAAATCAAACGTGAACCTACTTGACTACGTTCGGGTGGTTGAAGAAGGCCATTTTGCGAAGCAGAGCCGCCTCTCGGATCATGAAGGGGGGAATCCCGGTCTCCGTCGAGGCCCACCGACAGTTGAGCTTCTTCACCCCAAGGAGGCGCTGCGTCCCCCCGACCTCTCGGGCTTTGTACACCTTACCGAAAGAACCCTCTCCCACCTCCGCCAGGAGCTCGTAGCTCAGCGGCTTAACCGACTCGTTCATCTTCCTCCAAAATCAGTCCAGAATAACCTCATTTAAACAGAATTTTAAAAAAATTACTTTTGGGATAAAAACTTTTAAATGTGTAGCGCTAGCTTCGCTCAGTGTTAGCATCGCTAGCTAACGATGCTAACACACAACAGCGACAGGGGCTAATTAGCAGGTAGATAAACAATCTCTCACTAAAAAACAAAACAAACATCACCTGCAATAACAGTTTTTATATACGCAAACTCTGAGCTTGAATTGTTATTTTTTTAATCACTTTTTTGGTTTCCTTTTAACTTTACCTCAGACTGCTTGGAGCTTATCTGCACCGCCCGCCAGTGGCAGAAACTTGTCTTTGCATACTTGGAAAAAAAATGAGAAAAAAAAAAATCACACCCACTTCTATCGGCTAGCTAATCAGAAAGCTTAAAATCTTGACACTTTTCTGACACTTTTTTTTACACCACGTGTTCCTGCTGCTGCCTGTGTAAAGGTGTCTTTTGTTTGACTTTTGATAAATAAACTTTGTGACACCAGTTGGATCTTCATCATGACTTTTTATTTCTCTATGCTGACTAAAACTCTTTTGCTTCCTCTACATCTTGTGCCACATTAGGTTGAAGTTTGCCAGATTGTAGTACTGAAACCTGGCGGTTGCCCCGTTTACGTCTGATCATTACGGTGGTGCGTTCAAGTGCTGTCAGGAATTAATTTTGTGTATAAACTAACAAAACAAATAAACAAACAAAGAGAAGGGTTCTTTTTAGTATGCTTATGTTTACAGTTGTCACTTCAAAACAAACAAAAAACTGGTAATTATAGATAAAAAAAACAATGAAAATAAACAGGAAGTTGTAAACATTTAATGTTTGCAATTTTGATCAATTTAAAAACAAAGTTTTAGTCACAGAGTATAGCACAAAGTATTACATAAGGTTCACAAAAACAATGAAGGCTTACAAACATTTTTAGATGCAATTAGTTAGAAAAGTGCTTAAATAATTACACAAACCCTTCTTAGTGCAGTAAATACAACGTTGTAATACAATTTGTTGTAATACAGACCGCTACAGCAGATCTTTCCTGCTCACAGCCATCACCATCTACAATAACTCTTTAGTTAAATGAGTTACTAAAACATCTAATTTCCCTTTGGGATCAATAAAGTATTTTTGCATTGAACTGAATTAATATGTAAAGTATGAGTAAAGTGTCCTGCTGGTAAGTGTAAATTCTCTTTTTATTTCAGAGTTAACAATTCGTTGATCTCAAGCTGTTGTGTTAAAGTGATTAACTGGAGCGTAAAGATCAGCAGCTACTCCTTTTTCTCCTTGTTAAAATGTTTTGTTCTTTTGGCCAAGGCGATGGCATCCAAATGGAGGTTGCGATTAAGAATGACCGAGCCGCAGGTGAGCGCTCCGGCCAGAGCGCCGGCGAAACCACAAAGAAACACATCCTGACCTGTAAAACACACACAATCCATCAGTAAGATGGATGGACGGCGTAATACCATATGTGTCCATTAACAGTGGTGGGCTCAGCTAACCAAAACGTTAGCTTCACTGACCACTTATCCACTAAACAAGAATCTTAGCTCTTCTAATGGTAATTTGCTAAACAGCCAAAAACTTAGTGGAAGCTAATGCTAACCGCCCAGACGACAAAAAAAAAAAAAAAACATACCCATTGTTAGTTTTTTATTGGTTTAATTTGAAGGGTGGAATCATCTATGACAAATCAGCCAATCCAAACCAGAGTTATAGCAACATCTAACTTGTGATACTTCCAGTTTACCCCTTTCAGAATAAAAGCATTTCTTTGATCCAGTTTGTTTTTCTACAAATATCCTTTCAATTTTACTAAATGTTTATTTTTTTTATGCTCTTAGTTTGATCTTTAGCTCTTAAAGATGCTACATTCTACTGACACATCCAGCACTGCTTGTAAGAGGGGACAGTTTTTATTTAATTTAAGATAAATGACATAAAAATAGAAGTTTTACACTTATAAATTTTAGTGGACTTAAATTAGCAGAAGCTAATCGGTCCCTTAACGGTTTACATAGTTAGCAAAAAAGCTAATCCGCTAAATGAGATGCTGGTTAGCAGATTAGCTGAACTGTGCCCACCACTGTTTGATAATATGTATAAAAATGTACGTTGAGGCAGAGGACACACCTGTCAGGTAGAGGTTCTTCAGAGGGGTCTGAGGTCTTATCGTAGCGTTGAGTTCAGGCCTGAACCGACCAATGTCATGATCCACACCGTAGATCTCACCTTTCGGGGCTGCGATATAGTACGTGTTTGTGATGGGGGTTCCAGCATCGACGTACTCAATCTATAAAAATAAAAGAATTACACAAAGAAAGTGAAAAAACAGGGAAAATATGCAGGCTTTAAAAGCATCCAAAGCCTCTACCTTGTCTCTGGTGATCTTAGGAAACACGCTCATCACCACCTCCAGCGCCGAGTCGATAAACGCTTGTTTCAGCCCTTTGTAGTCGGGCCCTCGGTTCGTCACTTTGTCGTCCTTCCACTCCTCAAACCACTCGTATTTAGCAAAACTGACCAGACTCAAAGTTGACTTTCCTAACACAACAGTCGAAACAACAAAATAAACAAAACAACAATCCCGGTTGAAAGGACTCCAGATCGGGGTGTTTTTGTTTTTGCTTTGTCTTACCCGGTGATCTCTCCTCCCAGGTTGGATCTTTAGCTGATGGACAGGCAACAAACAGCAGAGGGATCTTCTGAGCAGCCTCCTCCCTCTCGTTACTTATATAGTCCTCCAGCCTTGAATGGAAACATAAATATCAATACAATTATACAGTGGTCGGCACAATTCTGCTATTAGCAGAACTAGCTTCTCATTTAGCAGATTAGCTTTTTCGCTACCTTTGGAAAATGTTCTGCTAATTCTACTTTTATGCCATTTATATATAAATAAATAAAAATTATTCCATCTTACAAGCAGCGATGGACATGTTAGGCGTCGTGTGTGTAGCATGTAGCATCTTTAGCAGCTTAACTTCAAACAGAGCGTAGAACAAAACATTTACTAATATTTACTAAATGAATAAAAATAACTGACCACATGTAAAATATGGTAGAATAAGTGTTTTTTTTTTCGTTTGACTAACTTCAAACTCGATCAAAGAAATGCTTTTATTCTGAAAGGTGTAAACTAGAAGTATCACAAGTTAGATGGAGCTATAACTCTGGTTTGGATTGGCTGATTTGCCACAGATGATCCCGCCCACCTTCAAATTAAACCAATAGAAAACTAACAACACGTTTGTTTCAGTTCCACCAGTCTTCAACTAATAATTGTCTTAGCGGTTAGCATTAGCTTCCGCAAATTTTTTTCCATCTGTTTAGCGAATTAGCATTAGCGGAGCTAAGAGTCTTGTTTATAAGATTAGTGGTCAGTGAAGCTAACTCTTGTGCCCACCACTGAATATATATTTGCATTTTTTGAGATTACACATCGAAGTCTTAGCACTTGTAAAGAAACACACAGTTTGTCCAAATTGTTTTCAGCAAAGATCCAGTAGTTGTCCGCTTTCAGGCCCAGCTCCTCCTTGGTTCCGTTCAGACCCATAAAGATGCTCAAGCCACCATCACCATGTTTCACCATGCTGAGTTGCTCCTGGATGGCTGCAAGGCAGGAGAGTCCCAGAAACAGAGGCAGGTTAAAAAAACAAAAAGAACAAGTGACGACTCCCAGCTCAATATCCATAAAACTGACTGAGTTTTAGTAGTTTTTGTCTGACCTGGAAGGGCTTGGAGCTCTGTGGGCAGCAGCTTCTCATACGTGTTGAAGATGCCGGCGTCGGAAACTATCATGGGAGCACGGATGTGCACTTCCTCCTGACCCTTCAACACACTAACACCTGAAATCATCAGACACTGTGGTTGAAAGTCTCTGCGTGACGAAATCTCCAGTGAGCGAGTAAAAAAAAAAAAAAAAAAATCACCATAAGCTTCTTTGGCGTCGTTGAACAGGATCCGGTTCACCGGGGCTCGGACCAAAACGGCGCCTCCCGCCTTCTCCACGATGGGGATCATGTGGTACGCGATTTCACTGGAGCCACCTTTAGGGTACCAGGCGCCATCCAGGTAGTGAGTCACCAGCAGACTGTGCATGGCAAAGCTGGCCTCTTTTGGCATCTTTCCTGCAGATTCAAAACGAAAAATAAGTTCAAAGCTGATAAATTTGATTCCAGTAACAAAAAAAAAAAAAAAAGGAGCTGCAGTCCGGCGTACCGTAGGTGCCAAAGATGTAGGAGAATACGGCTCTGAGGTCCTCATTCTGCGTCAGCTCGTTGACCACGTCGGTCAGGCTGCGGGGCGCCATTTTGAAGAAGAAAGACAGATGTTTGACGAGGCCGGTGCAGATCAGGAACTTGGCCAGAAAGTTTGGAAGGAGCTTCAGCATAGCCATAAGCCAAACTCCGTTTTTAGTTTTCTGAAGACAAAAACACAAATCACTTTAAAGCACAGATCCTACCTTTATTTCCTTCACGAAGCACCTGTTTTGGTTTCAGACGATCATGTTTCAGGGACATTACTGCAGAGTTACAAGCGATTTGGAAAGATTATTTACACGTCTGTCAGAGCAAAACAGATAAAAGTTGTGCAACGCTGCAGCTGAGTGTCCTCAGAACTCATTCCGACCTTTGGTTTGGATTTGATAACATGAAATCTGAATAACGAAATTTTATCTGCAGCAAAGTGCAGCTCTTAAACACAAAGTTCACTGGAGGAAAAGTCACCTGCATGTTGGGGTAACCGGGATTACAGGACCTTACCTTGGCCAGCCGCAGGTATTCGTCGATGGCTTTCTCCTCTCCGGGGAAACACTTCTTCAGCTCTTCGGGGAAGCGAGTCTTGCCGCTGTAGATGGGGTATCTGCGGCGGTTTCCTGGAGGTCCCAGCAGGACGTGGTCAAACGGGTTCTCCAGAGGCTCCCACTGCAGCTGCCCGTTGGTCATCTGGTCCAACATGCAGCGGAAGGACTTGTGCTCCAGGAGGTCACCGATGTAATGGATCCCTGTAGTTCAGGAGTAACGGTAAGTCCAGACTGAGGCGTTCGTGTTTGAGGGGAGGGAAAGATGCTGACTCACCGACGTCAAACTCGAAGCCCTTCTCGGAGAACGTGTGGCAGCACCCTCCGGCTTTGCTGTGCTGCTCCAGAACCAGAACTTTCTTTCCGGCTTTAGCCAACAGCACGGCTAGCCCGAGCCCACCGACGCCGCTTCCAATGACGATGGCGTCCAAGTTTTCAGGTACTTTACTGGCCAGGAAACCTACAAGAATTCAGGTAAAATGTGTACAAAAATAAAGCAGATCGGTCGTTATTTGAAACCTTATATCAGCTTTGAAGGAGTGAAAATAATCTTAAAACATATTTGAGTTTTAAATGTGGCCATTTTTTAATTCCTAAAGATATTAAAACAAAGAGTAGAATTGGAGACCCCACTACTTTTAGTCTGAGCTTACAGTCCAAGAAATGAGAGATGAAGTTATATAACTGACAAGATGAGCAACATAAACTAAAATTAAATGTTTACTCGTGAAACAGCTGAACTAAATGCCTCACTGCACATATTCCTAAAAAAGGTCAAATTCAGCTCCTGCTTAGTAATTGAATTTATTTTTCTGTACAGCGCAGTCAGGCTGCAAACGTTACACCTTGATCCACTAACTCACCTTGCTTTATCACTTTATTCTTCTCTTTCTTGTCGTAAACTCTCTTTTTCAGCGGTTCACGACAGTCCTTCTCAAAGGGGTTCGGTCCGTGGCTGCCGAATACATATTTTAACATAAAAATAATCAGAGTCGCAGAAATAATGGACACAACGACCCACATTTTGTCAGATTTTCGACCCTTCGTCCAGATGAC
>JARVJO010000096.1:20069268-20080202 GCA_031762555.1 Cynodonichthys magdalenae
AGCTTTTGAGAGAAATCCAGTGGATTCCTGCAATTATTCAGACATACCATTTTTGAATATCGCAATTTTTCTACAGAATGTTGCTGAAAACTTTAGCTGAAAGCTGCTGAAATGAAGCTGAAAATATTTATTGCAAATAGTGTTACATGAGTTCAATTTGAAAAGCTGAAAGAAGAAAAAATTGCTTAACTTTTCAGAAAAATGGTAAAAAGTAGCAAAACTATATTTGAAATAGCAGAAAAAAGGGAAAAAAAGCTAAAATAGCTCAAATTAGCAGAAAGAACCACAAAAAAGCAAAACTTAGAAGAATAGAAGAAATGAGCAGAAATATAGATGAAATGTTAGAAAAAAGCTAAAACTAGCAAAAAATGGCTAAAATTCACAAGAAATTTGAGTTAGCACATGGTGAAAGTGTTGTACGATATTTAAAATTAGCAGAAAAAAACCCCAGCATAAAACTACTAAAAAGTGACCATTTGTAGTAAAATAGCTAAAACAGCCAAAGTTTTCAGTAAGACAGCTTAAATGTAGCTGTAAATGTAGTAATTAGCATAAAGAAGCATAAGTTTGCTGAACTTAGCAGAAATAAGTTGTAATAGCTACAAAAAAATATGCATTTAGCTTTAAAAAGCTAACTTTAGCTAATAACTGGACATTAGCTAAAAGTGCAGCAAATAACTGAATATAGCATAAAGCATCTGTAAGAAGCATAAATGAAGTAGCAGAAAAAAGCACAAGAATAGCAGGAAGAAGAAGAAATTTAGCTGAAATAGCAGAAAAAAAGCTAAAATTAACAAAAAATTGCACAAGGGAGTAAAAAAAAACCAAAAAACTGATCAAATAGTGTAAGGTTTTGTAAAGATTTATAAACATTTTAAAAGGATTTTTTAGGACGTTGAAAGCAGTTCCATTCATTTTCAATGGCAAAAAGTAGATAAAGTGAAACAGCTGAAAAAGTATAAATAGCTGAAATACCAAATGTCATTGTGTCCTTTGCACAAATGAGCTGAACGTTTTGAAGTTTGAATTGTTGAAATGGTACAAAATTTGTGGAACAAGTTAGATGCCAAAAAATGTACGGGAAAAAAAAAAAAAAAAAAAAAGAAGATCTCAATATGGTGAATGCTATGAAGCGTTCACAAAATGACAACATTTGACGTTTTTACAAGAGAAATTGAGAAAGAAGCAGCAGATTTACAACCAATTTGCACAAAACTACAAAATAAAAGCAGTAAACCCTGTTTCCTCACATGTCGTAGATATATATGTTGGCAGGGATGGCGCTGATGAACCCGACCAGCTTCTGGTTGGAGTTGACCCTGACTCCACAGTGCCACTGAGGCAGCCAGCCTGGAGGCCGCAGGGCCCTGAGGACGAGAAAAACGTCAAATATAACCCAACGCAACACAAACGTATCGAAATATGACAAAAACAGTCAGAATTACCAGAGCAGGAAGTCAGGAGAGTAGTCAAATCTGAACATGTTGTCATCATCCTCCACGTAGTTCTCATTGAGAAGAGTGTAAAGCTCCTTCAGCTGGTTTTAAAAGAACACTTTCTAAATAATACTGTTTCTGTACGCAGGAACCCTGTAGGTGTGACTCAACATTTTCTTACCACGGCGGGGTTTCCCAGGTCGAGGGTGTCCCAGCTGAAGCCCTGCGGGAGGCTGTAGGGCTCCTCTCGAATGTGGTCTTTATCGGGTTCGATGGATCCGTGTGACGTTACGGTCTCCCCTGAAGGAAAAACGTAAACATGAAGCACATATCTGCGGGACGTGACGCCTGTCACTGGATTTTTGTTTTTATACATGAGTCAAAGCCATAACATTTATCACACCTAGCTTAGGAACAGGTTGTGTGTCCCAAAACTGATAACTCCTCCGACTCGCCTCCTCCATGGTTTTGGCTGGACCTTGTCCAACAGAAAACAGTTCAATGGCCTTTTGGATCTCCTGTAGCTTATCAGCTGGTAAAGAGTTCACCTGATTAGAAAGATTCAAATGTTGAGATCTAACTCAGACTTTTACACAAGATTACATTTTGTCATAAAAAAAAAAAAAGGAGTTCATGCCTTGGCAAGAGGGTCCTGAGCTGCTTCTGTGGCACCAGATTTCTTCTTCTTTTTCTGCTTTTTCTTCTTCTTCTTGGTACCAGTGTCGTCTCCCAGACCCTGGTCACTGAAAGGAAAAAGACAAAGACTTTTCACTTCTTTCTCTTGATTAATTATGAAATAAAGTGTTTCAATCACAAATGTAAGAACACAACCCAACATTTGGACTACAGGGTACCAAAACATTTATATCTACATAGATAATTTGGACTATAAACAGCTGGTTTGAACAGTCAGTGTTGTACGCAACTCTAAACTGGTGCTTCCCAAACATTTTAGTTATCTTTGCTTTCACTACTCCAAAATAGCAATGAAAAAAAAAAAAAAAAGAACAAAAATCTTTGTTTGAACACAAAAACACAGCTGAAAATCTTAATAAATAAAAGGCATAGTGACTACACAAGAATTACTTTTAAAGTTTTAACAACCACAATGCAGCCTGTAGGCTAAACAGAAACAAACAGCTCTGAGAAAAAGGCAGGTAAAAATGCAGAAACACATCAGTGTCTGCAGAAACGACTTCAGGTGCAAAAAACAAAACTACTCAAGAACTTCCTCACAACCTGTGTTTTATAAATGTCAGTTTTTGATGAGTTCAAACTTTAGAAGCCACCTATCTGTCCCATACTTACAGAGGATAATCTCATTAAGAGTCCAAGAACTGGCCTGTATTTGTAAACCCCTGTGCAGATGGTGGCTCACATGACACCAGTATGTGGTTTACCCGTGCAAACACATCGTGCAAGAGGTCAGTCAGCAACAGGGACAATGGACAACAAAACATTCAATGGTTTGTTCTCCATGCTTCTAGTGGGAGTGAGCAACCAGAACAAGTCGTTGTTTTTGTGTAGATTTGGAGGTGACTGAGGGAAAAAATGAAGCTATGCTCGACTAAAATTAAACACACCAGTACTTGAAAGTGGTAGATCACTGATGCTTTAAAATCAAACTTATTTTGCAGCAATAAAAGCTCTAAAAATGCTTCAAACCAAGCAATTCAAATGCACCTGCAGCCTCGCATTCCTTGACCTTACAAAGGCAACGACTTGACTCTGACAGCCTGAAACTGCTGATTTATGAAACTTTACCTCCTTATTTGCTTTGATAAAATAATAGAGGGACGCAAACACGTTTAAGTTACTTGCTTGTGTGTCACCGCGTGATAATCGTTAAGGGAAGCAAAAGTCAAGCAGTGTAGGGTTTCATTTAAAGCTATTTTCTGCAGAGCTAATCGAACTAGCTAAAGTTAGCTTCCACATCTTATTCGATTTTATGTGATTAAATGTTGGGATTCAAAGCTCCCAACGCCATATGATTGGTTACACTATTATAAAGCTATAGGTGTAACAACATTAATTTGATGGTCGTTTCGGTTTTGATTTATGATCAGACAAAAGGGTTTTGACAGCTTCGTTAGAATTCAAGCTAACACGCTACACGCCAACTGGAGCTGATCAATTAAGTCATTTAGCAGCGGAAATTTTAATAATTTATCATACTGTTATGTTCTTTAATGCGAGTCCTAAATATATCAAAGCATGAGGTTACAAAATCAGTTCAGTGAATTTCTAAAATTCTGTGCAACGCCTTGCTGTACCTGAAGGGATTCTTGACTCAAAGCCCGCCTACTAGGTTGATTGAATCCCGTTTCAGCCTATCAGATTGAAGGATTGGAGAGCAGGCGCTACGTTCAGCCAATAGGAAAATAACAAAGTGGGCCGTCTATCCTCGCCTGCTCGCGAACGCTTCGCTTAGCAATTGCTTTTTTTAAAAGTAAAGCAGCGCGGTCCGTTTTAAACCACTTTACACGAAAGTTTACCATCTTACCCATCGTCAAAATGGTGATCCTCGTTTTCACAGTCGCTACAGTGTCCGTGGTCCTCTACATCTTCTTTCTCCGGCATCGGTGCTGTCTCATTCTCATCCGCCATCTTCACCAGGAAGTGAAGAGCCTCCGTGCCGTCGACGCCTTTAAACCTGCCTCGACGCTATTGGCTCGGAGGGTAGAAGCGAAGCGAATAGGCGTCCTCGTGTTTGCGTTTAACGAAAGCGTTCTTGATGTTTTAGTCTTCGTTTTGAATTAGTATCAGTTTAAAATATCATTAGTACAATGTATGTACACACACGTGATTTTGCTGCTCTTAAACGATCTTACAGACCCCTGTCTGGTGGTCCGTGTTATGCACAATTCGGTTACCCCGTCTAGGTGAAGCCGCCCCAGCTCTGCACTGAGGACGCAATTTCAATACAACACCGCACCACACGCGGTCTATTTATTCCACTTCTAATTGGTCAGTAATTAAATAATTATGAATAATTATTAATAGTTTATGTGGAGATAATAAAAAAATAGAAGTTTACATACTTTAAGTAAAATACTTATATTGTAATTATTATTTAAAGTTCCCTTCTATCAAAATAAAAACCATGGAACTAAAATAAATGCCTATAAATGATCTAATCAGCATTAAATGTGGCAGGCAATTTGCATTCCTTCAAACTATGTTGTTTGTTTTTAACATACACCAGTTTTCATATGAAGAAGCAAGCATATCAGGTCTTACACCGTAGTGTTATCAATTCTTTAAAAAACAGTAATTTTACTTTGCTTATGGTGTTACAGAAAACCACTTCAGACACATAAACTGTAATTACAGCATATTGTAAGCATCACCTTCCATTAGAAAACCATTTTATTGTCAGGGAAGTGTCGACTGGAGTCTGCAGAAACTGCAGGTGGCAGTGGCAACTGGCAGCAGACATAAATACTCACTGTTGTCAGTGAACTAAACAAAGTTTATATCAAAAGTTAATCACGATTTTTCTTAATATTTCATTTCAATGTGTTTAAAATGACAATAAGGCAGATTTACCACAAATGCTAATAAATATTTAAATACTAAAAATATTAAAAAGTTATGGTAACTTGCAGTCGTTTGCTTTGAAGACAAAAGTGATGAAGTTTAAGTATAAAGTAAGACTGACTAAATTAACTCTAAGACGTTTCTCCATATTCTACCTCTTATCAGTCAGGTGGCGGAGGCAACAGGTCCAGAAGGGAAACCCGGGCCTCCCTGTCCCCTGTGACACTCTCCAGCTCCTCCTGTAGGACCCCAAAATGTTCCTAGGCCACCAGCGAGTTCTGGGTCTGACCTGGGGTCTTAAGCAGGCCCAGCGAACTAATCAGATGAACCTCCTACCTGGAGCTTGTTGGAGCAGCGTAAGACATTAACAAAAATATTTCACAATGCAAAAAAAAAAAGAAATGTCTAAAACAACAGTTTTGTTTTAACCACAGCTTATGTTTCCTATTTAAAAGTCAGTTCTGATTTTAACATTACTCTTACATTTTCAGTTAAAATATATAAAATATAAAAAAGCTAAGAGTTAACATTGAAATGTTTTGTTTTTGTGATTCAGTCTTCAGCGTTTCATCACCTATCTTCTCTCAGGAAGTGGTTGAGTGAAATTTAAACCTCTGGCACGACGTTTCCCGAAGACGTCATTTGTTAGAAACTGATCTTTTTGTTCGGTTCGGATGACGTTCGTATTTTGCCTTTAGCTATGGCCATCCGCTCCGACACAGTTTTGACAGGGACTCCTCTGCGGGTCACTTTGACGTGGACGAAGAGCGTCGCCGGCGACAGACTGGAGCCGTCCGCCCTCAGCAGGTGAACGTGTCGATAACCTGAGGGGGTTAAACACGTTAGTGACAACACGTGAAGGCAGGGAGCTGTGATTGACGTGGGGGCGGGGCGGAGCACCTGTGCGGAGGCTGGTGAAGGGCAGAGTGTACTGTCCCACGAAGTCGTTCTTGACGGTGTGGTCATGGTCCTCCACTACGAAGCGCACCAGAGCCAGCTCAGGAACCTGCAGCTGGAAGCTCAGCGTGCAGTCCCACCGAGGGTTGAAACCTGCAGGGGGCGCACAAGAGCTGTGAGGATGACCAACAAATCTGTCTGGGATGAACTGAAACAGGTATTAAAAATGCTGAGTCAGCATTCTCAGTTTGATTTCTTGTTTATAGTTTCTTCTTCAATCAAACTACTTCTACGTACTTGGTTATTTTCACCGTATCAAAACGTTCAGCTCCAATAAGAGTAGTGTGGTCTGGATCAAAATTTTAAACTTTATTTATAATTAAATAAACCCATAAAATACACTTAAATCTCTACAGTTCATTTTAGAACATTGATCAAACTTTAGCATGTAGCATTGTCTTTATTACTCTTATATGCTGCTCTGTTACTTTTAGCTTTTTAGATTTAGATACAGTTTTCTCATTTTAGCTACTGCTTTGCTAATATTACCTTTAGTGTTTTTGTTCATTTTAGTTTAATTTCACTTACTGTTTTGCTTATTTTTTTAGCTATTCTGCTCCTTTAAGCTTTTGGCAACTGTTCTGTTGCTTTTGGCCTCTAGCTACTGTTCTGCAGCTGCTAGATTTTAGCTTGTGTTTTGCTATTTTTAGCTAGTGATTTGCTACTATTAACGTCAGTATTTGTTTTGTTAGGTTTAGTTCATGTTTACGTCTTTCAGTTACAGTTTGTTTATTTTAGCTGTTGTTGTATTTCTTTACACTTTTAGCAACTGTTTAGCTTTTAGCTCGTGTTGTGCTGCTTTTAGCTACTCATTTTGCTAATTTTAAGGTTAGCATTTGTGTTGTTAAGTTTAGCTCCTGTTTTCCTTCTATCAGTTACAGTTTTGTTTAGCTGCTCTTCTGCTTTAAGCTTTTGGCAGCTGTTCTGCTGTTTAGATTTTAACTTGTTTTTGGCTCATTTTAGCCTCTTTTTTTAACTGTGTTAACGTGTCATTTTGGCAAAAAGTGCAAATTCTCTAGTCATTTTAAATTTTTACCCTCTCTCTTGCATATTTAAAACTTTTCAAATTAAAAGACATTTATTTGAAAAATTATTTGCATTCATTTTCTGCCTCAGTGCTTTTTAAGCTATAAAATAAATTCTAGTTACATAATTTCCAAAACTTTAAATCACCGTTATTGTCGATGCGGTGGGTTTTCTTCTTGGAGTTATCGATCGCCACCCCGTGAATTTCCACCAACACCTGTGGATCCACGATGGAGCTGGCTTTCTCTGTGTTGATTTTCGGCAGCTGCTGTGCAGATATTATCTGTAAAACAAAAAAAAGGTCAGTTTTGCTCAGGAAATATGGATTAGAAATGTGTTAAATGTGTATTTATGTACATTTTATTTGGATAATTGACACATTCATTCGGTCTGGGCATAAATAAACATCAATTTATTGATTTAAAAATGCAAAAACCAGCTGAGAAACTCTATTTTTTACATTTTGATGAAAGCAGACAAGCGATGAATGCACAGAAATCGACTCACTTTGATAGTCAGCTGGGTGGGGGTGTGACCCGGGCCTCCGCCGGTGTTCTCCGGGTCAAAGTCAGACGTGGGGCTGCACAAGAAGTCAGGCTTCAGGACGTATCCGCAGCGACCGTTCGGGAGGAAGCGTCCCTGGTTCAGGTCCATCTGCTCCCCAGGTGTCTGGAAGTTCAGCGCCACTAAACAACAAATTGCACACACAAAAGATTCAACACACACAGTTACAGTCATTTTAGCATGAAATGACAGATTTTCTGTTAAAACAAATCTAAAACGTAGATCTGAACCACGTCCTAACTCTGAGTACCGACCCAGCTGGCAGCCGCAGTTCCACATTTCCTGAGGATCATAGTTGGATGATTGCAGGCGCTGGCCGGAGGGGTAGATCCGGCTCAGCTGCCTGCTGTTGTGCCGAGCAAAAAGCTTCCCTGCAAAAAAAAAAGACACACTTGAGGCTGATTATGTATTCAGCAGATGGAGCTGGACAAAAGACTTGAAGTCGGTCCAGATGCAGTTATTTCTCTCTGCTGTACCCGAGTCTTTGATGAATTTGAGGGCCTCGCTCTCGGAGAAGGACGACATTTCATTCGGCGGTAGTTTAGACACGTGTTCGAAGCCTCGGAAGGCGGCAGTCCTGCAGTACACGACCAGGTCCGACAGCTCGGGGCTGAGTTTAGAGCAGATCTGAGGACAGACACGTGAAAGGAAACAGGCCGATTAAATGATCTGAAAACACGTCTCAGACTCGACTCTTCCCGAGCAGACCTTGGCGGGATCGTTCTTGTTCCTGCTGACGCTCGCCGGCTCCTCTTCGGTGCTCGAGGAGAAGCTGGCGATGCTGCTGTTCTTACTGAGCTGGTCCAGGTGAGGAGTCTCCTTTTTCCCCTTCACCAGAATACGCCACTTTAGCTCCTGCAGGGAAAAGATGCTGAAGTTAAAATTAGCAAAACACAAGCTAAAAGTTGGTAGCAAAACACAAGCTTAAAGCTAAAACAGCTAAAAAAAAAAACTAACTGAAAAAAAGTAAAACAGGAGCTAAACTTAACAAAAGAAACGCTGAAATTAACATGAATAAATCAGAAGCTAAAAGCAGCAAAACACAAGCTAAACGCTTAAATAAGCAAAAGAACAGCTAAAATAAACAAAACTAACTGAAAAGAAATAAAACAGGAGCTAAACTTAAAACAATTGCTCAAGTTAAAATTAACAAATCAGTAGCTAAAATCAGCACACACAAGCTAAAAGCCAAAAAGTTGCTAAAAGCCTAAATAAGCAGAGGAACAACTCTGTAAAATCTCATTATCTCTAACATTACTGAGTTGGAGTTATTTTTAGTAGTGGTTAATGAGACATTTTTTTACTGTTTTAAGCTCTCCATTCAATCTCATTGGTTATTTTTGGCGCATACTTCTGGTGACGGCAGCTCTTTCACTGGCAGGTCGTCGAGAGGTTTGGTGAGCAGTTTTTCGCCCAGAATGGTGCGGAGGTGTTTGGCCACGACGGCCTGCTGCTCCACAGAACAGTGATTCTCCAAGGAGAGGATCAGAGGGTACGGGGACGTCTGCAGGGAGGAACAAAGAGTCGGACAGTGCGTGTCACAACCAAACTACAAACTGTTGTTAAAACAGGAAGGTCAGGAGGTGCAGCAGCCGTGACGTCACAGCTGACAGGATGATTCATACCTTAAAGCCGTACTGCGAGATGGTTTCGATGACTTCTTTAAAAGGAACCTTGGAGGTGAAGGTGTGGCCGTGGTAGATGACAGGCTCACCTTTATCTCCGTCCCAGCAGTCCAGCTCCACACAGCGGCAGCCCTGAATCAGAGCCCTGACCGAATGGAATAAGCTTTAATCAAAAAGAACCCTGGCTAGTTGTTGCATTAGACATTTGATAAATATTTTCTTCAACTGTGAAACAAAAACAGTAAAAACTCTATAGACTGTTTCGGTTTAATAAATAAAAAAAAGATACAGTGTTACACAGATGGTGCTGTATTATTTATGCCGCAAAGCATACTGGGTAGATGATGTTTACTAGGTGCTGTGGTGCAAGGTTGGTGCTCTATCCACCCTGAAATTTAATTTTGGACAAAACCTCACAATCAGCCTTTTTAAATGAAATCAGAGCGTGAGACAACGTAGATATGAGTCACCCTGCAACTGAAAATGATGATGGACGACAACGGAGCTGTTTCATGGAAGGGGAACCTCAGTTTAGCCTATCAGCTTTAGCGTTAGCGCCCGAGCTAGAACATTTGTATATGGCAATATAGTGTTAGCGCCCGAGCTAATACATAGGTATACGACGTCATCTGGGTTGCAGATGACGTCGTATCGACATCATGGAATGCAGATGGGGAGCAGGAAGTAAATGCAGCCCTGTTTCCTTCTGTTGATTTAGCAGCAAAATGCCTAAATTCTGTGCCGTGTACGGTTGTTGTAACTGCTCTAATCGGGTGAAAGACAAAAGCTTTTTTCATGTTCGGAAAGTAGTGTCACAACAAGGATATTAATTTTAAAACAACTTGTAGAAAAAAGACGAGAAAAGTGCATCAACAATCTACAGATAAAAACAGGAAGTGTGGACACCGATAATGTAGGAGTTTGCAGCTACCACTTTCTAACAGGTAAGGATTGTATCATTTAAATCGTATTTTCATTTTATTGGACAATTACTCGAATTTGGGTTTACAGAAGCTAAATAAATTTACAAGTTGATCCAAGCACACAGAAATAACGGGTTAACTTGTTAGCGATAGCATTGTTATCAGGCTAATTACTTCAAATAGCACTACTCACCTGGGCAGAAACAAGTCGACAGCCATTTAAAGCTGCTTTGGATCCTAAATGTTTGATCCAACCTGAAACTAAATAATTGTAGCTTCGAGGCTTTTCAAAGCTTTCATCTGGCTCGTCGTATATTATGAGGTCTGCAGCACCAGATAATTTATGTCAATCGCCTCGACATGGGTAAATCCTCCAGATTATTTGACAGGTCTTTTTTATTAAGACAATATGAATCATATCCTAAATGTAAGTGCATTTTTTCACAATATCTTGTCTGCGCTAGCCCTTTTAGGGCATTAGCATACTCACTGTGTTTTGAACCGGAGTTAATCACTTCCTGCCCCCCATCTGAATTTTGTGCATTATCCAAGTCACGTGACTGCAACCCAGCAATATGGAGATATAGCGTTAGCGCCTGAGATATAGCGTTAGCGCCTGAGCTAATACATGTATATGGTGATATAGCGTTAGCGCCTGAGCTAATACATACGTACACATGCAGCATTAGTGCCTGAGCTAATAATATGAGCTTGGGAACTGATGCCATATGTATTAATAAAAAATACTGTGTGTGGTTTTATTTCATGTAGCTAAAATTATATCACCATATATACACTCACCGGCCACTTTATTAGGTACACCATGCTAGTAACGGGTTGGACCCCCTTTTGCCTTCAGAACT
>JARVJO010000096.1:20095870-20138098 GCA_031762555.1 Cynodonichthys magdalenae
ACTGATAACAGCATCATTTCTATAGTTATAAAAATACAACTTCATCTACAGAACTACTTTCACTAAACAGAACTTTGGTAAAGTTATTTTGTAAATTATCAATTAATGAATTAATCTAAAGTAAATTGGGCTTGTCTATCGACTAATGAATAATAATTGATAAGCAGCCATTTTCTTAAAAAACATGAGTTTTCTCTTGTTTCAACAGGATCTTTCCATAACATGAAGAGATAATTTTTAATATGTTGAAAACAAGCAAATCATCATATTTTAACAAGTTATTGTGCAGCTGTATTAAATAATGACTGAATAAACAAAAAAATGTGGATTTCTCACAAATTATTAAACTTGGACAGATTTATAAAATATAACAAAAGATAAATCTATTATTCTGATGAATGGGGAAAATGTATTAAAATAAGATATGTGAAACACTTAATAGTTTTACATCTTTCTGTTCATGGTTGATTGTTAATAAATTATTTTTAGAATGCATTTACATTTAAAATTGATTAATTTTCCCTGATTTTTTACTTTTTGCTGCCTTGTTGGTTCTGTCTGTGGTTAAAACAATAAAATATTTTTTTAACTCTGGGTCTACAAGTTCAGCTGTTCTCTGTGGCTGAAACCTGCTCACCTCTGCAGCAACATAAACATCTTACTCTTTATCTTCAGAACTGATGCTTGGCTCTGTTGGACCCGCCACCCCTGATTCTGCAGGTGGGCCGTCTCGTCCCCCACCCCCACACATTATCAGAACTCTGAGCTCAGCTCCACACAGCTCATTGTTTTGACTAAAACTGACTAAAAACTTCAGACACTGAACAACAACCTAACTGTAAAATCCAAACGTGTGTAACGCTACAAATATCATTTTTTGTTGTTGGACAAACTAACGAATCATTTCCTGCCCCCATCCCCCCACGGGACCGTGTTTCCTGCTCGCGACTCGACGCGCATCAACTTAGACATCATTTTAAGAAAAAAAAAAGTATCATTTGTTATTTATCATAATTCTGGTTTTACTTGTGTCTCTATATGTGGCCCTGTGATGGACTTGCGACCTGTCCAGGGTGTACCCCGCCCCTCGCACTGTGATGGCTGGATATGGGCACCAGTGACCCCATGACCCATAAAGGAAGAAACGGGTACAGATAATGGATGGATGGATGGTTTTACTTGGCCTATCAACACAATTTAGAAACTGGTTTAAAGTTTGAAGTCTCTACTTGTGACTCAAATGAAACAAAGTCTCAGAGAAGATGTATCTGTCTGCCCAGATTCTAAAATGTCCTGGGAGGTTCGGGCAGCTCAGTGCAGGAGGAGGGGACGTGAACACGTCCAGACGCTGCTGCCAGGTGAGGACAGGAGAAGTTGTGGTGCTTTCACCTGGGTTTAGAAAGAATGACCCACCCTACTCTGCTCTGATTGGATAAAACTATGACTATGGTTCACGTTATTTGTTCAAAGCCGCATCAGTTTACTGTAATCCTGAGTTATCCACCGCAACAAATGTAAGGTTTTTGTGTTTTTTATTTTTTAACAGATGATGAAAATCTATGTGGATAGAGAACTTCATTTCCCAAAAAACATTCAAGGACTTTCAAGGACCAATGTAATTGTTGGCTGTTTTCAAAAACTTTCCAGGACCTTGAAATTATTTTTTTCAAATTCACAAACTTTCAATGATCTCAAGGACCCGTGGGAACCCTGTTTAATAAACATGGATATTTCTGAGTTTCATGAAAGGATTTTAAGGAAACATGACATGAAAGTGCAGACATCTGCATTCGGAACCAGATCACAGGTTCTGATGTGCTTTATGGGAAGGACGCAGCTGACCAAACAGGAAATGAGATGCAGGTAATGCTTCTTTTCAGACCAAGCTGCGGAGCACGGAGGAGGAAGTATCATGGTCCTGATGACCTACAGGCTGGAGCTCTGTGGTTTCGGAGCTAATGAACCAGAGCTTCAGCAGAACCGGGTCAAAGTGGCTAACGATCATATGTGTCTCAAGAAGTCTGGAGTCCAACAGGTGCTACACGGCTGCACAGACGGGGTCTATTTTTGGGAAGAGGGTGGGACCAGGACCAGGCAGAGGAGGAGGAGGGGGGTGAATCAGGGTCAGCTGCTCCTGACCACAGATTCATAAAAGAAAAACTCCCAAACGCTGACTCAGCTGTTTTCTGTCATCTAGCTGAAAACAAACGCTGACCATTTGCTTTAATTTGATCAGAAAGAAGCAAATAATAAACTGAAGGGAGTGTCTGTTAGCAAAATATCTCGATCCACTGCACTGATTTTAATCAAATTGATCTTTAATCAGGCAGCAAACAAAAAATTGGCTACAGATTAACTTAGCTGAAGGTGGTCCCCCGTAGACAGTCCGAGTGCCTGTCTGTTAGCAAAATATCTGACAAGCCACTGGACAGATTAAAGGAAACTTTCAGGAGATAATGTAAGTTTGGGACTGATTCGTTTAATTAAAGATGGCCGCCACAGCTAATCAACCCTAGCAACTATGAAAACAGCTACAACTCTGTCAGCTTTACAGATATTTAGCTACAATTCAGTGGTAGTAGCTGAGAGTCATCCTCAACGCTGAGCGCTTACAGATCAGGCATAATATTATTTTCATTACTGTTAGCAGCGGCGGGCGATATTCATTCCTTCAAGAAATCATAACAGCTAATAAAAGTTTCTGTTAAGTTACAAATACTTTACTTTCTCTTACATGATTTGTTTGTCTTTAAAAACAAACAAAACAAAACAAAAAGAAAAGTGGATGAAAGGTCTCACCGAGCTTCTGGACCGGGTCTCCCGGGTCTTGAGACGCTATCCCCCGCTGCTCTCTGGAACTGGGGCTCGCTGACTTGCTGCTCGAGCTGCACAACATTTTGTATTTTTAACTTTTTTTTTCTTTTTAAAAGAAGCTTCGTGGGGCTTCAGTCTTGGTGTCAGGACGTCTTCAAGCCGGTCCCGAACAGACTCTTGCGGGATCGGAGACACGCAGCTGAGAGGACAAGTGTTTATTCTTGTGTCCACATGTGGAGAAGTCCCTCCTCCTCCCCGCGCGGTGCGCTCCACGCCTGGGCGTCTCCGAACCAGACTCCCGGTGGTCTTCCTCCTCCTCCTCCTCATGTTGCACCAATAAATAGGAACTAAAACAAAGAAAGACAACTTTTTAATTTAAGTCCTAGAACTCCTTCAAATAATTCATGTCGCCACCTTTCATGCAAGCGTTTTAATCTGAGATCTTATTTTAGGAATCAGTCGCGAGAAATGTGTGCACTGTGATGAGGATGACTCTCAGCTACTACCAGACTAAATTTTAGCTAAATATCTGTCAAACTGAAAAAGTTATAGCTGTTTATGTGTTTAGGATTGGTTAGCAGTGGCGGCCATCTTGAATTGGTAGACTCCAAATGGTTTTAAAGGTGCATCCAGTGATTACTTTGTGCAAGTTTAATTAAAATCAGCCCACGAGTTCATGAGATATTTTGCTAACAGACATAGCTCTTGGAGTATAAGTTAGGGCTCTACAACCACACAGAAATTTGGCAGTAAATGTAACTAATTGTAGGAAATTTAGTCTTTGCTAAGGTTGCTTAGATGTAGCAACTTGATTTTTTTTTTGTCCAGTGATTCATAAGATATTTTGCTAACACCACAAACACACCCTCCTACCTTCAGTGGCGATCAATATACCGAGCTCAAGCACTTATGTCTTTATTTAAATATAAATTCAAATTAAGAACCTTTATTTTTGTGCATTAAACAGTCATTTAATTAATTTGTGTATTTATTTTCTATAATGTTATACAAATCTGCGCATTTCACTTTATGTATATAAAAACAAAATGTTTAACTTAAAAAAACATAAATGACATCAACAATGTTTCTGCTCAGAGGGCTTTCAAATTTGTACATCAGTAAATGCAGCTCAGGCGCCCCTTGCTGGTGGTTTGGGTGAGTTGCCAGATTTGAACAATCCTGCAAATCCATTTCATCTTCTGATGCCTTTTGCACATGTTGTCTGCATGGATTTCAAAAGGGATGTGATTTTTACCACTCCTGCACAAAGTATAAGAGTCCAGACGGAACATTTAATCTCTAATAAAGGAGTTATAAGGCAGGGATTGACAGAAACCTGCAGAGATCCAAAGCACAGGTTTTTCATGTGATTTCTTTCTTTGACTTTGAGCCTCGTTAACACACCCAAAGGAAGACTGTTTTCATTTTTTCTCAACAGTAGCAACAACCATGTTGGACCGAGTGAGAGATTAAGTCATGGTTGCTAATCCTCCCAGGCTGTGATCTCTGCAGGAGCAATAGTGTAGCTGCACCGCTTCTGGATTTGAGAATACCCTGGTGTGATCTCGACTTCCTTACCAGTCGTCAGGTTTTTCATTAACTAGAGCGTGTCACCTCTCTCTCTCTTTTTCCCTCAAAGGATTCCTAGTTCAGGCTGCCAATTTGCCAGAGGTGAAACTGGGCCCTGCTTCTGTTAGAAATAGTTGTGCTGTGTTGTTTGTAGCCCCTGGATTCCTGTTGTTTACAAGCAGCTAGAATGAGGACACAATTCAGTTCAAAATAAAAGACTAAAAAACAATTTCTGTACTTAAAAGAAAAACTGCTTTATAATCACTGTTAAGGAACTATTTGGGTTTATACATGAGTGTGCAGCTTGTACTTAAAATAGAGTTTACCCAACTAGCTATTTGCAAGACATTCAATGTTACTTTCAGGAAAAGTGTACAATAGAGCAAAAAAAAAAAAAAAAAGATAATTACATTAGTTATTTTTATATTCTCGTTTACTGAACTTGTATTGTGTCTAATCCAAAAATAGCGACTGTTTAAAAAACAATTGCATAAAATCAAGTAAAACAAAATAAGAGCGTACTAATTATATGCAAACTAAAGTAAAGATTTAGTGCTTCCTTGGACGCTGGGGCTTCGACTACTTCCTGGATCTGTGCAAGTTGGTCGTGTGACTTACAACCATGCACAAGACCTGTTCTTTAGTCGGTAACACGATGTTGAGGCTGTGGGTTCGACCCGTTTAATCGTGTTTTTATTGGCACAGAAATGCATTATTTTAACGTAATGCTGTTATAGGAAAGTCGCAATGAAAACATAATCCAGGAATTAAACGGAGACGTGGCGAACACGTTGGCCTAGTTAGCATAACGCTAATTTTCGTGTTTATAAGTTTTAAAATATATTTGGGTGATATATTAAGCTGTGTCGACAGTTATGTGTGATTCAAAAACGCTATTATTCAACATACAACCTGTACATTTATTTTTGTACAACAACGAATCACCGAAGCGCGAGCTAGTTGTTAGCCTAGCTTCATGTACAATGTGACGTTTTTCGTCTGCAAGGAACCATTTCCTGTGCAGCATCATCATGCCGAAGCTTTAAGGTTGAGTTTTATTTTAGTGCATTTGACTTCACACAATATGATTTTTGGTTTTGGTGCTTAGTTTACGAGTGATAACAACCTAGCGCTCGTTTGCTAACTACGCTCGGCTAACGTTGACCAGCTCTAAACAAATCATGTAGACGGTGCATATTGGGGCTGCGAATAAAACAAAACACCAAAACTGATCTACACCCCTCCGTCCGTTGATGAAAGGATTACTGAGCAAGTGTGAGATCGCCTGACCCACCCTTTGACAACGAGGGGTTCGAGGTTGTGATCGTTCTTGCAGCTTCACAATAAATGTCGTTTGTTTACGCTGCTCGTAGAGTTCCCCCCAAGCTCCTGCCCTTCGACGTATTACTCCGCACTACACGTTCCACTGAAACGGAAACATTTATTCGCTAAAAATATCATTTGAAAGATACGTTTTAATACACAGAGGCTTAAAACATAATTTAATGTAAAGAATGAAATGTTAATAGTAATTTTCTGATAGGAACATTGAAAACGGACTATATTTCGCAGATGGGTTGTTTCATTTGCCTTCAACTAAAGGTGTTTTTTTTACTGTATTATTAATTTTATTGTGGACGGTGTGGTCGCAAGAAAAACATAAACTCTATTTTATTTAACTGATATATACGCCTATATATTGCTGATTCGAGACGATGTCGAATAAAAGTCGTTTAGTCAACTTGTATTGTGTTGTCTCTACTCTTTAACCCTCTGGCTGCAATGGTACAGTCCACAAAAAATGCCCGGGACTGCTTTTTTCGGTGTGGATTACGCTCATTTGATTGATAGCACTATCGTCCTATCAGAAAATAATTCAAGCTTAGCAACAGCAAAGTTACCCTGCGAGCCAATTAGGAACGAGTAGGGCGGGGTTACCCAGGCACAAGCTCCTATATTTTTATTGGTCGAAACGCCCATCGATCAAAACGGGCTTGTGGATTATGTAGTTTATTGCCGTGTTGAATCTTTTAGATGAGACGTCATTAAAACGACATTTCCCACAATGCAGTCGGTGTTAGGAAAAGAAGCATGCGCACGGTTGGAGGCGGAGTTGGTATATAAACAGGAGCTCCCTCTTCTCGAGAGGCACACTGGACATTGTTGTGGCGGAGAAACGCAGTCTCTGGGAGAGCGTAAGAGCTGACAGCATCGAAACAGTTAATGGTAGTTAGCGACAGTTGCTCTGACAAACCCTTGGAGGAGTAACAAGTGTTTACTATTCGGAAGTTCACTTTTGACTTTACGGGAGTCCATTTTAAAACTTCTCACACTTTTTTAAAACTTGTTCTGGAATTCGGATTTTTGTTCGATCGGAGGAGGGGCAAAAATAAGTTTATCCGCCTTTTTTAAGCAAACTTTGACGTTCAGTTTTTGAGACAATGAACTAAAATGTGCTAAAGGCGGAACCACCAGAAGAGATTGTCAGGATCATGACAGAGCCGCTGGAACAGACCCATCACCTGGGAACTTTGGGCAGCCCATCAGGTGGGAGCCGCGGGGACGCGTCGGAGCATCTCCCGGCCAATAACCACGCTTTACCGCAAAACGGCGACAGGGGGCGCCAGAGAGCGCAGAACCACCGGCGGCGGGCGGAGAGCTGCGGGGATGTCAACACCGACAAGTTCTGGCAAACGAAAGGCGGACAGAGGGAGGTGTGCCCTGCCTTAGCATCCGGAAATGCAGCTCAGGATCACAAGACGCCCGATGGTCACCCGCTGGGGGATCCGCGCGCGAACCGACAGGGGACTTTTAACAACCAGGTCCAGGAGGAGGGCTCGCTCGTCGACTCCGACACCGGCTTGGACACGCGCCTGGGCAAGAAGAAGCACCGGCGCAGGACCTCCAAGAAGAAGCGCAGCTGGAAGCCGTACAACAAACTTTCCTGGGAGGAGAAGAAAGCCCTGGAGGAGCGGGAGACCGTCAGGGCCTCTCGGATGAGGGAGGAGATGTTCGCCAAGGGGCTCCCAGTCGCGCCCTACAACACCACCCAGTTCCTCATGGACGAGCACGACCGGGAGGAGCCGGACCTCAACACCGAGACCGGGGTCCGGCGGTCGCTGGGGGCGGAGGACACCGTCAGCGAGGAGGAGCTCTTCGATGAGGACGACGACGAGGACGACGGCAGCGGAGGCGGGAGCGACGGCATCGGGAGGCCCGGGAACGCGGGCGGGGAGTTCCTCCAGAGGGACTTCTCCGAGACTTACGAGATGTACCACGTGGAGAGCCTGCAGAACATGACCAAGCAGGAGCTGGTGCAGGAGTACCTGGAGCTGGAGAAGTGCATGTCCCGGCTGGAGGAGGAGAACAACCGACTGAGGCGCGCCGCCCCGGACGGCTCCCAGGTCCGGATCCAGGAGATGGAGCTGGAGCTGGAGAGACTGAGAGCCGAGAACACGGAGCTGCTCCTGCAGAACCAGCCCAACAAGGACCGGGGCCAAATCCCCGCAAAATAAAGGACTTCACATCAGTTTTTAATAAAGGTAAAAAAAAAAAAAAATACCCAAAACAAAAGGTGGGACTGCTGCATAAAAAACAACAAACATGTCAGAGTTTCTGTATCAGTTTTTGTCTTTTGGACATAAAGTTGCCTAATTGTTTATTTTCTATCTGACCTGTGCAAACAATAGGAAGTGTAAATATTAAAAATATTAAAGGTATTCATTGCTAATAAGTTAATCCTGAATTATATCAAATGGTGACGTGTGAAAATCCAGTTTTCCAGATATTTATGTAAAATGCGGGTCTGCACTCAACGTAAACAAATCGGAGTCTGCTAAGAACCACCTGAAAGGTTGTTAAAAACTGCATATTTTCAATTTAAAAACCCTTGAACATGAAAAAAGTGCATTTTTTTAAATGTTTTTTTTAATTTTGATGTCTGGTTTTCATGACTTTTCAATGAGTACTTTTTAATGTTTTTGTTTTTTTTTTAAAGAGATGTTATATATTTGTTTTTCCAGGTCGACTTTGTAGGCATATCCATTGACAAACTGTTCTGTTTATTAAAAAAAAAAAAAAAGCATTGTAATTCCCTGAAACTAGATCTTTATTGAGCCTGAAATTCACAATTTTTTTCATAATGAAGCCCCAGACTTAATATTTTAACAGTTTGTGTGTCATCTTTGGTTAAAATAAAAAGTTCTGATTGGAGCTCTTGTGTTGTGAAAAACTCGTTCTGAAAAGGAACCTGGACCATGGGGGGTCTGGAGATCCTCCTTACACCCCCTCAGATTTATTTATTGAAGACTAAATGCAGGAAGAACCACTAACCGGTGCTTTCTGGTATTAGTTCCTGTTTGTACACTTAAAGGAATACATCTCACCCACCTCAGATTTTAGCTCCTCTGCAACATAAACTGAGTTTTAGCCTTTTTATTGAGTCAGTAGCAGCCATTTTACATTAGGTTGACTCCAAAAGTTTAAGATTTCCATTAAAAACGTGCAGATATTTTGCTAACAGGGAGCTGAAGCATTCCAAATGTGATGGAAGTGAATTTCATTGTAGAAATTTTGCTAAACTTTGTAATTTTTTTTTTAGTTGTGTAGTTCAGGATATTTTACTAAGAAAGTTGATCCAGTGCAACCAGTTGGTGCTCATATGGTTCAGTCTCTGCTACTACCAAAACTGGCTGAGTTGGAGCCATTTTTGTGTTGCAAATAGTTCGACTGTGTCGGCCATCTTGAGAGGAGCTAACCCCAGAAGTTAATCAGTTGTAGCAGCACATCTGGTGATCACTTATCTTTGAGTTTTATTTAAATTTATGCAATGGTTCGGGAGATATTCTGCTAACAGACAGAAGTAATAAACATTTCATTGTATGTGATAAAGCCATGTTTGATGCACCTGCCACCACCAGAGGGCGCCATTGAAGTGCAAAATTAAACACAGAACTCATTTAAACATTTGTTTATTTACATCATATAACTTGCTTTAAAGCAAACAGGCAGAGGAAAACCATTTTTTAGTCCAGTCATTTTTTTTAACATCAGTAAAGCGTTTCCAAATGTACACAATATGTTAAGACGGTATGTACAAAACAAAAAAGATTAATACAATAAAACATTAGGTAAAAATCACATTTTATACAAACTGATGCAGGCTGTGAGGAAACCGGATGTTTTGGTTTGACCCGATGTGATTTCAGGGTTTTTAACAGGTGTACCGTTTTCACACAACGGATAAAAAAAAAAGCTCCTTTTAGCAGCAGCTGTTAGCGCTAAAGAGCGAGTGCATAGATTGAATCCTTGGCTTGAGGTGTGCTTTTTTTTTTCTTCTTTTTAAAAAAAAATGCTTCGCTCGGTCCACGTACACATCTTTGGGTCTGTTTTACCATAAGCTACTTTAGAGGATGACCCAAAAATGACAAAAAAAAAAAAATTAATAAATCAGGCACTTGTAGAAGAATCTTGAGGTAAGACCAGACTGGAGCGTCTTAATCAGGATAATTTTGGTGAGATAAGTTGCACCTTTTGTTCCAGAGAAAATCTAGAAACTAAATTCTCAGTTGTACCATTATTCCTCGTCAATAACGCCGCCCCGAGGTGTCACAACGTGCAGACAGGCTACACCTTTACCGTCAACAATCTTTAATCCCAAACAAACACAAACGACGAGCTCAGGTTTCACTGAGGCGAGCTACGGAAACCCCGGTTCTGAAAAAGTAAAATACAAACAGAACAATCTGCAAATCTCATAAAAGATGGAGCCATTATTATGTTAATTGGTAACATATAAGGTATAAAAGATCATTTTACAAGTAACTAACAGCAACTAAAAATAGAATACTTTCAGAATAAAGTTCCTTAATAGTAAAATATCCAATCTACAGTTCATAATATAAATAAATATATTTTAGGGGAAAAAAGCTCATCTCTCTTATGGTATAGGGGTACATTAGCGCCTTAGTCAATGTAAAAAAAGTATAAACAGGTTTTAGAACATCAGACTAATAGATTTTTAGAGAAGGCTTTGCATATTTCAGCAAGCCCAATTAGAGTCCAGGTTCTGGACCAGGTCAGCCTGCAGGTCCAGACCTCGAATCAATTTAAAACATTTAGTTCATCAATAAACAAACAATCCAGTGAAGATTCTTCTCGTTTGTTGCTTCCATCAAATTCAGTTTCACCAAATTTTAATTGATTATTTTTTTATAAAATCAAATAATTTCTTAGCTTCAACATTTAATATGAGATTTACAGATTATTATTTTCAGAACCGAGGTTCTAAACGACTTCTCGCGTCTCAAAAAATGTTATTTTTATTGAATCATTCTGGTGAGTTAAAGGTTTTCTGCACAGCGTTGTAAACCAGTAAAAGGAGCAAGTTTTGGAACAAAAGGTTCGATCCCAATAAAAGTCTTTATTTTTACTTTATTATAAAATATATATTTATATTTTTAGAGAATATAAACAAAAACAATATATTAAGAAAAAAAACATTTCAAGTCTTGAAAGAAATGACTGTAAACCATAAAAAAAACAACTAAAGATATTTACACGGTTAACTTAGCGAAGCTCTGTACAAAATGTTACAAAACATTTGAACGCCTGAACGCTCACACGTGACCACAGTTTGTTGTTTTTTGCGTAAACACAAACATTGAGAAGCAGAGCATAAATTAGAGTTTTACAGTTTCTGCGGTCCGGAGCGCTTCAGGAAGACTGATTAAAATAAATAAATCAGCTGAAGAGGAAACTTTAAAAAAAAAAGGGTTTAGTTCGCGTTGCCGTGAGTAACAGACGATTTTAAACGACACTCAGTTCGACTTGAAGCACCATTTTTCTCCATTAACTCTAATTTCTCACCTGTGAGCCGGACAGGAAGTGGGAGGAGATTCAGATTCTTGAAGCTGACATTGGCCGTGAGGAGGCGTGGCCACATCTGCTTCATTTATGAGTAGAAGAAGAAATAAAAGTTTTGGCAACAGTGGAATGATGTCGTCAGGCAGCTCGGCGGTCCTTCAGAGGTACTGGTGGAATCTGGAGGTGGGGGTTTGGCGTGGAACCGGTCCCGGGTCGAGCCCGTCCGCACCCTGAGGAGCGCCGTGTGTTTTGACCAGCGGGGGTCTCTTCTCGGTGGTTTCCGTGGGGGACGCCACCACAGTGTGTCGGCGCCACAACCGTTTCTTGCGGCGCGTCTCGGGCGACGGCTGCTTCCTCAGCCCCACGCTGCGCAGGTCGTCGGCCGAGCCCAGCAGCCGGGCCCGCACGTGTTCCGCCAGAGACCTCCCCCCGCCGCTGGGTCCGGTCGGGGTGAAAGAGGCGGCCTCGGTGGGCGGCAGGGCGGGTCTGGACCGGGACAGCCGCAGGCTCTCCTGGCTGCTGCTGGAGGATGGGTTGGTCCGGGACGAGTCCCTCCTCTGTCTCTCTGACCCGGAGCCCTCCTCCAGAGACTCGGCCAGGTCCTGGGACCGGGTCTTGAGCTTTTTCCGGGCCAGGGTGTCGCACTGGATCAGCTTGTGGGAGTTGAAGGAGGGCCGCGAGTGCAGCCGGTGAGCGGCGGAGGAGGAGGAGGAGGACGAAGGTGTGGTGGAGCGCGCTCCTCTGTCGCTCCTCTCCGCGGGGTCAGGTGGGTGAGTGACAGGAGTGGGCGGGGTCAGAGCGACGTTGGGAGGTTTGCAGTGTGAGTAGAGGAAGCTGCGCGGGGCGGGGGCGGGGTCTGAGTTTGTTGTTGTTTGTTTACTAGGTCTCTCCTGGGTGAGCGAGCGCGAGGCAAAGCCGCTCTCGTTGTCCGTCTCGCTCACCAGCTCGCTGTGCTCGTCGTCGGCGTCCTCGCCTCGGCCCTCCGACCCCAAGCTCCGCCCCAATGTGGAGAGGGTGGAGTAACCAGAAACGATGGAGCGGGCGTCCTCCGGCGCTCGCCCCTTCACCTCCGCCTGCGTCCCGTCCTGCTGCAACAACACGACCGCCTGCTCTCCTCCTGCCTCCTCCTTCTCCTTGCAGCACGGCACAACCACCTCCTCTTTCACTCCTTCAACTTCCTCCTCCTCCTCCTCCTCCTCTTCCTCCTCATCGTCATCCTCCTCTCCTTCTGCTCGAGGAGCGGTGTCTCCCACAGGCGGCGACTCCTCCTCCTCCTCTTCCTCCTCCTCCTCTTCCGTCCCCGGGTGTTCGGCTCTGTACGGCTCGTGCTCGGAGTCGTCGTCGGTGCTGCTGCCCACGCGGTTGGCGTTGCGGCGCTTCCTGCGCTTGCGTCCCGTGACGGCGGACATGATGGACAGGGCCAGGAAGTCCTTGGCTGTCAGGTCCTTCTTGGAGCCCCACATCCGCTGGAAGAGAAGGTTTTAGTGAAACATTTTTTTACATGTTTTAAAATGTTCCAAACAGTTAACAGGTGTGTGTGTGTGTGTGTGTGTGTGTTACCTTTATTTTAGCTGAGTCACAGTTGGTTGAGTCTGCAGAAAAAAGGTAAAAAACACATCGTCGGGTTAGAGGAGTCCAGGTTAACGAACAGTCATGGTGCAGGACACAGAGGTGGATGTTAAAGGACTATTTTCTTTTTTCATGTTTTGAGAGGCTGTTTAGAAAATTTGTTTCTTTTCTTAGAGTTAAAATAAAAAAAATTCTATTTTGTATTTTTTTTTGTCCTTCCTCTGTGTCCTCTCATCATGTCAGACCCAAGGTCAAACATTCAGGAAGTGAAGCTTTTAGTGGGAAAAATTGGAGGAAGCAGTTATCGGTGTGTCACCACACACACACACACACACACACACACACACACACACACACGGCCTTTCCTAATCGGTGGCTACTCCCTCACCCTACTCCTTACACACTCAGTTTGCCCGCGGAGGGTTGGCCATATTAAGTCCCATCTGAAACCAGTTACGTACGAGGGCGAGTGGCTTATAAGACCCTCCACAGCGAGTCAGCATCCAATGCAGGCTTCAGCAGCAGGTGCAACAACAAATGTTTTGCGCACATATTTACTAAGTAAACACCTCATCAACAAATCTAATTTCACATAGGCTATATAAATCATGTTAAATTCAATTCAAACTTTGTTAAAGACATAAAACCATGTTCCATATTTAAAACAAATAAGAAAAAATGAACTGAAAATGATTAAATATGTTAAAAATGCAATTGTTTTGACAAGTTATCACTGTATTTGTTACAAATACAGTCCTATCGCCTAATTAAATATTTTCTTAAAAAAACGTCTTCTAGACGATCTTACAGCTTCATTCTCCAGCTTTCAGTCGCTGCCAGATGTTGGACTGTTACCATGGTAACGACAGCTTCCTGTTCCGGTAGTGTGAGGAGAGGCCATCTCAAAAGCAGAGGGTGGATAATTAGACCCTCAGCGCCATCAAGGGGACTCAGTTCAGCTGCGAGGGGGCTTCACAGCGAGTTTAGCGTGTAGGGAGTAGGGCGAGTGAGGAGCCACTGATTGGGAAAGGCCGGCGCACGCACACACACACACACACACCTGAAGACAATAAGACTGAGGGCATCAGTCACTGAAAAACACAAGGAGATGAGATGTAGGTGAAGCTTTTTCTTCTGCACAGATTCAATCTTTTTTTTTTACTACATCTTTTAGACATTCAGGATTTTATTTATTTTTAAACTATAAATAAACTGAGAAGTTCAGTTTAGCTAGTTATAGCTTTAAACTACTGCTTTGCTGATTTCAGCCACATCTTTGCAAATGTTAACTTTTTTAAGCCAATTTTAACTTTTAGCTTTTATCAACTGTTGTGACAGTTTTAGCATGTAGGTACGGTTTTGCTTTTTTTAGCTAATAGCTATGGTTTGGCAAACTTTAGCAACCAGTTGGCCAATTTAGGCTTTTGACTAAAGTTTTTTCTAATTTTAACTAACTTTTTTTTGACAATTTTAGATTGTAGCAACAGTTTTGCTAGTTTTAGCTTTTATTCACTTTTGTGATACATTTAGAAAACACAAAAGTAGTTTCTACTTTTCTAATTTTAGCTATTAGCTATGGTTTTGTTAACTTTACCCAACATTTTACTAATTTTGGCTTCAGTTTTGTTCATGTATTAAAATATTAGCAGTTTTGCTAGTTACAGCTTTGAAATACTGTTTTGCAAATTTCAGCATAAATTTTTTTTTAGCTCATTTTAACCTTTAGCTTCTGTTTTGCTAGTTTTGGCTTTTATATTTAATAAAAAGGTGACATTTTTGATGACATCACTCCAGACCAATAAAAATCCAGTTTTCAAATCTACTTTCAGTTAAATGAGCAAATTTCAACAAACTACAGCTCATTTTGAAGGTTTTGAGACATAGAATTTGAAAATATTCACCTTACATTATTTAAAATTCATTTTATTTATTCTTTAAAACAAAGGAAAATTTATATACAATAAAAAAAATTGTAAATGAAATAAAAGGAAGCAGAGGGAGAAAAAAATCTTATAACATCATCCCCTTTTTTATAAAATAAATTCAATTAATAATATTAATAATATTAATAATATTAATAATAATGGCGTTTTACAGACTCGAACTTTGTTGTTTAAATGTTGGTGCTGTTTTTGTTTGTTGATACATACTAATTAGTATCATATTTTTTCAATAAACTAGCTTTCATCCTATTTTTAAACATAGAAATTGTTCTGCAAGTTTTATTATCATTTATTATTATTATTATACACCGTGTTCCTTTAAACTAGTTTGAAATTAAAATTAAAAAAAAAAATTTCTATTCCCTTATTATTGACTCTCTTAACAAAATTAAGCTGAATATTTACAAGTAATATATTTTTACATTTTTACTTGTAAAATACTGTAACAAGCAAATAATTAAAACTTCAATAATTTCAACTGATGAATTATTTGTTGGATGATAATAATAAATCTTAGTTCTTTTTTGCAAAATAAAAAATAGGATCTGTAATTGTTTTACATGCTTTTCCCCAAACTTCAACACAAAATATTAAATTTGTATTTGAAACAGTGCATCAGAAACAGCAACACCTAGAGTCCCGTTAAGTTAATTTGTGTTAGGAGCCCGATGGTCGAGTCGGGTCGACCCAAACGTCTTCCAGGAGGAGAGGAGCTGCCTGACAGTTCGTGTCTCACCCAGGAAGTTATGAGTCAAACTGAGAGGACAGGACTTTAAAGAGACCTCAGTCTGACACTGACAGGCAGGGGGGGGGATAATGGAGACACAAGCCATCACCGTCACTAACACACACACGGCCTCACATTCACAGCTTCACACACACACATTTATTCAGGGGAGTTGCCATCCTACCGCAGCGGCTGCTCCACGGGTTCGGCTAGGAGAAGGAAATTCAGAAACGCACAGAGAGAAAAGTGAAAAGATGAGGTCAGCAGAAAAGGAGAGGCATGCCGTCAAACACGAACTACGAGCTAAAAGAGCTAAAGCTTCATGCTGCGTTCCAGTTCTGTAGGAAAGTAGAGAACTGTTTGAGTTTAATATGTTTTCCCTTAAACCCCCTTCATTTTAAAATATGGTTAAACTCTATTTATGTGTAATTAATCAGAACTTCCAGCTTTAAATGAAAAGCAGCATTAAATTTGATTTCTACTTGAATCGTGCGGTGAAAAAAAACTGGAGGGAAGACTCACCTGAGGCCTCCCCGAGCAGAGAGGTCCTGCCGATGTTGGACAGCAGGTGGTCGATGTTGGGGGCCGGCTGGACGTCCTCGGTGTCCACCGGGGTCTGAGGGGACAAACAGGAAACCGTCGATGTGAGTCAATTGTGCGAAAGCTTATCAAACATTGACACGATTATTCTTTTTCTTACGCATGTTTTTCGGCACGTCACTCATTCCACAATTTTTGTTCCATTTCAGCAACTCATACGTCAAAACCTTCGGCTCATAAATGCCACGAGTGTTACGACTCTCGGTATTTCAACAACTTATAGGTTTTCAGCTACTTAGCTTTTTTCCTCACTTGTTTTCTCATCGAAAATAAACGGAGCCGTTTAAAACCCTTCAAAATGTTTATAAATCTTTACTGCACTTTTTACATTTTACTCTGGTTCTGCTTCTTTGTGCTAATTTCAGCTTCCTTCGGCTTCTTTTTTTTCTAATTTAAGATTTTTTCGGCTATTTCAGCTTTTCTGCCCCTTTTTATCATTCTTCTGCTAAATTCAAATTTTTGTGCTTCTTTCTGCTTCTTGTGCTAATTTAAGCTGGTTTCTGCCTTTTAAGCTACTTTTTAGCTGATTTCAGCTAATTTTAGCTTTTTCTACTAACATCACGATTTTGCAAAAACTTCAGCGTCTTACTGCTTTACTAAACAAACAAATCTGCTTTTCTGCTTCTTTGTAAGCTACTTTAGCTATTTTCAGCTCCTTTTTAGCTTTTTTAGCTGTTTTATAACAAACTGCAACTCTTTTGTGGTTTTTTTTTACTAATGTGAGCGTTTTACTGTCCTTTTACCATCTGTCTGCTAAATTAACTTGTTTCTGCTATTTTAGCTACATTTCTGCTCTGTTCAGCTATTTTCATACATTTTTCTACCGATTTTTCCCTTTTTCCCCAATTTCATTAACTATAAGCTTATTAAAAGATGACGACGTTTTACCTTTTCATCCTTGTCCAGCTCCTCTGTGAAGAACCAGGTGCACTGTGGGAACAACAAACACTTAGCGTGTTCATTAACACATACGTGTGTGTGTGTGTGTGTGCAGTAATTTCTCTCACGTGTTGGACGAGCGTCTCCACGATCTTGTAGCGGTCAGGCATGTGCGTCACCATGTCTTTCATGTTGTCCTCCGACGTCCGGACCAGGGTCGGTCCGAACACCAGAGCCAAGTTACGAGGTTCCATCTGAGCGCAGGAGGAAACAGAAAACAGGTGAGTTTATGATGGCGCCCGAGTCGCTGAAACACCCAAAAAACACTTTTTATCGCACCTTGTTTTTGTCTGAGTGGTCCGCAACCGTCTTCAGGTGACAAATCAGAAACTTCAATGTGTGAAAGTAATGATCTGGAAGGTCTCGGATCTAAAATAAAAAGTTGTACAACTTTTATACTTTTCAAATAATAAACCTTAAAACACAGCTTTAACTTTGAATCTGCTTTGTTTCTTTTAACTTGAACTAATCTTAATCTTTAGCTACTGATTTGCTAATCATAGCTGTTAACTATGGTGTTGATAACTTTACCAATTTTGTCTTTTAGCTACAACTTTAGCTTGTAGCTATGGTTGGCAAAATGTTAGCTTTTAATTGCAGTTTTGCTAGTTATAGCTTTAAACTACTGTTTTGCTGATTTTAGCTAAACCTTTGCTTTTTTTTGCCACATTTAGCCTTTAGCTATAGTTTTGTTAGTTTTACTTTTATCTACTGTTGTGATAGTTTTAGCTGTTGGTTTTTGTTTTACTAATTTTAGCTATTAGCTATGGGTTTGCCAACTTTACCATCTGATTTGTCTTTTGGCAACAGTGTTGCTAATTTATGCTCCTTTTTGACAATTTTAGCTTGTAGCTTTGTAATTATAAACTTAAGCTTTTAACGGATTTTTTTTGCTAATTTTAGCTCCTTTTGACAATTTTAGCTTTTAGCTAAGGTTGTCAAAATATTAGGTTTTATCTACAGTTTTGCTAGTTAAAGCTTTAAACTACTGTTTTGCTGATTTTAGCAAAATCTTTGCTAATTTTAGCATTTTTTATTTGTTGCCTTCTTTATTGCCAATTTTAATTTTTGACTACAGTTTTGCCAATTTTCGCTATTAACTATTGGTTTGCTCACTTTACCAACTGTTTTACCATTTTTGTCTTTTGGCTACAGTGTTGCTAATTTACACTCCTTTTTGACAATTTTAGCTTGTAGCTATGGTATTATCAATTTAAGCTTTTTACAGCAGTTTTACTAATTTTAGCTCCTTTTGAAAATTTACGCTTTTAGCTAAGGTTGTCAAATTATTAGGATTTAGCTGTAGTTTTGGTAGTTTTTCTGATTTTAGCTACACCTTTGGTAATGTCTGCATTTACTGTTTTACCTTTTAACTGCGGTTTTAATAGTTTGAGATTTCAGCTAAAAGTTTTGCAAATTTTAGCTCTTGTTGTGATTGTTTGAAGCTAAAAATGTCAACAGTCCTGAAGCATTAGTGTTCCATTCAACCATCCACACATCTCCAGCAGCCAGGAGGAGGAACCCGGTGAAAACCCGCTCATAAAGAGAACATGTAAACGACACGCACCAGTTTCTTCATTGTTTTCAGTCTCTCCGATGCGTTTTCCATCCGATTGGCATCGATGAAATCGTTGTACTTGTCTGCTCAGATGTTGGGAGGAATAAAAATGTGAGTCAAGTGGATCTAATTTAAAGGAACAATGTGCGGCGGCAGCTCGAACACGTTTGGACTCACCGTTGGTGAAGAGCGGCTCCGGGAGCTTTCTGAAGAAGGATTTGAGTAAACTGCTGACAACGTTCAGGTCCTGCCACTTCTAAAGAGGGACAAACGCACAAAACACTTTCACTACTTTCTGTACCTGATAAAACAGTTGTCTTATCGAAATAACTCAGGCACTACTCACCTCCTCTGCAGGGTTGATGTCCACACCTTTGTTGAGCTGCTCCTGAAGCAGCAACACCATGGCGTTGTTCCCTGGCACTCGGTAGATCCCGGTGTACTCCAGACCCATCTCCTCCACCAAACCGCAGCAGAACTCAACGATCATCGGGACGAACTGGGAAGACGAGGCGGACATCATGAATGTGAACCACGGATGTTACGACGGGATAAACCCAGACTGAGACCCGTCTCTAACCTTGTTATTGACACCCGGCTGACATTCCTCCAGCCTCACACCGAACGCTTTGGGCCCGGCCTTCTTCGTCTTCTTTATGATATTAATTCCCCACGGCGACTTTGGAGGGTTGCTTTCATCTAGGAACAAACAGCTGAGTCAAAGCTCTGTGCTGCCTTTCAGAGTGGCACAATCAGCACGTCTGTTTCTCTATAACGCACCTTTGCCTTCTTGTTTCGGGGAGCGCGGCGCTCCAGATGCGCTTTCCGTTTTGTTCATCAGGAACGGTGGCATCATGCGATGCATCCGGGGAGACGAATCCGGCTTGTTGGACGTCGGACTGCCGAGGGAGACAGAAACACAACAAAAACACTAAGTAGCTGAACTTATTTTAAAAACAAATTATCTAAACCAACTGAACTCAGGTTCGGATGCAGAACAAGACTCGTCTTCTATCGTCTCACAAAATATCAAACTTAAACAAATTTACAAAGTTCAAAATATATCAAATCATAATTATTGACCTGACAACTTATAAAAGGTCTATGTTAAAAGAAGCAAAATACAAGCTAAAATGATATAAATGTATATATATATATATATATATATATATGGCAACATATAATGTATATAGGGCGATATGGCGTTAGCGCCTGAGCTACTAATAATAGCTTGGGAGCTAATGCCGCATATTTATTAGTATTTATTAATTAATAAATATATATGGCATTCGTTCCTGAACCAATAGCTCGGGAACTAACGCTACATATTACCATATATGTGTATTAGCTTTGGAGATAACGTTAAAGCTAACGAGCTAAGCTGAGGTTCTCCTTCCACAAAGCAGCTCTGCTGTCCGTGTGACGATTTACTTTTTTTCACAATCTATAGAAACTAAACAGTCTTGTTTTTATAGTTGAAGTACATGTTGATCAAATATTTTCCAATGTTAAAATTAGTAGGAGTTCCCTTTAAGGAATTTAGGAGATTTTATCATATTTCTATAGAAAAAATATTTACTTACAGAGTCTAAAAGCGCTCAACTACTGAATGAGCCGAATGTTTTGATGTACAAATGGCTAAAACAGTAAAAAGTTCTGAGCTAGCTGACCTCTGTTTCCTGTAGTCGTTCAGCTTCTTATTGATGAGGGCTTGTCTGGAAAAACCGAGTTCCTGCAGAAAGTAAACACAACTGGATTAAAATTAGGTGAAAGTTTTTGAATTAATCTGAAACAATCTTGGTGGAGGTCCGACAGGACAGGTAAAGGTGCGTTCTCTGACCTCGCTGTCCGTCTTGCTGCCCTCCCTGATGACCTTGATCCATTCCAGCATGTCGTCCCTGTCCTCCGCCTGCAGCAGGTACTCGCAGAAGTCCTGCGTGGTCAGCCGCAGGGCGTGCTTCCTCTTGGTCTCGCTGTAGGCGATGTCCACCAGGCAGCCTCGGATGCTGACCTGCTGCTCGTCCTCGGCGGCGCCTCCCATCGTGGTGCCGCCGAACACCGCCTCCCTCTTGTCCTTGTAGAAGACCAACGAGTGACAGCGAAGAACCGAGTAGACCCGCTTCCACGGCCACATGCCGCTGCCGACTTTCTGTAAACCAGGAGAAACACGATGCAAGCGTAAAAAAAAAAAAAAAAAAAAGAACGCTCCCTCCTTGTTTTAACTGTTCGCACCTTCCCCTTCTCTGTGAGGATCTGTTTGAAGTGCAGCCATCCTTCTCGCCGCACGTCGCTGTAAGTGATGTTCCCCAGCTCCGAGGTGGAGTGTCGTTTGGAGCGGACCTCCTCCGCCGTCCCAATGTTGTCCAACGACTGAAACCAAACAGGAAATCGTACTTAAACAAACATAATCAGCAGAGATTTAACTTTCCGGCCACAAGAACTCACCCCATCCATGAAAAAACTCTTCACTCTTTTCGACTGCCTTCTGTTCAAAAACAAACAAGAACAAAATGGATTTATTCTCGTTTCCACGCAGTTAAAACTTGACTCGTCACGGTACTCACGAGGGCCGTCCTTCGTCTCTGAAGGCGTTGAGTCCTTCGTCACACGACTTGGAGCGCTCGGAGGTGATGGCTAGAAGATAGGAGGAACGGCGAGTGGATTTAATACGGCCTGCTCGAGCGTGAACGAGCGGAGAGATGAGGAAAATGAGAAATAAAAAAAGAAAGAAAGACTGAATGTGGATGAACCGGGTGGACGGGTGAATTAGTACGCAGGGGGACGGAGAAGGGAGGTTTTAAACTGTTAATGGGGGAGATGAGGTGAAAATGGGACAGAGGGGGCGTGAGCTCAATAAATCTTGAAACGCTCGCTCACCGTGGGCATGCAGGGATCAACACAGACTTACATGCACGGCTTTAAAAATTTAAAGTTTCATGCACGACTAAACAATCAACCAAAACCCATGGGAGTAAATGAGCGACAACCAATTCTATTTCAAGCAATTTTTATCTCTTTAACTCTGAAAATGATGCTTTTCATTAAAAATATCCTAATTTGACAAACCAAGTGCTGCTTATCTGATAATAATTGTAAGAATAAAGCGTTTAAAGATTAAATAATAGACAAAAATGCTTGAAAAGATTCAGAGAGGCGTCTGAAATCTCATGCACGTTTCTACAAATCAAAACAAAGTCGACTACTCGTCTAGTTCTGTGCTGCATGCGTTTGGCGTGGAACAGAACGGGGGCGAGGGGGGGGCACTCACTGCAGTCGTGTGAGAAGAGCCTAGTGAGGGGGAAGGTGAAGGTGGGGGAGGCGGGGCCGGAGCCCGCGGCGGGCGCTGAACTCATGCCGCTGGACACAACGGAGGACGCCGGCACGTGGCGGGCGCGCAAGTCGGCGCTGGGGCTGGTCGGCTCGTCTGTGGGAGGGCGGGGAGGGAGAGAGAGAGAGCAAAGATGGAGGCGTGAGAGAAGGGGGGAAAAGGAGGAAGGATATAAAAAGGTTAAGAGGCGTTAGCTCGGGGAAAGGCGAGGAGAGGAGCAGTTTTTAGAAGAACCGCGAGGAGACGGCATCAAATAAGATCCAGGAAACCATAAAAACACCAGCAAAAAATACAACGAGCCTCAAACTGTACCTGCGTCGTCTGCTGCCATAGGAAGAGCTTTACAGAAGCTAACGGAGGCGGGAGGCTGCAGGTTTCAGTTCTTTTTCTATAATAATGTCTGATTTTATCCAAACACGTCAAACCGTTTCAATCCAAACCTCACTGAGAGGAGAGAAATGTCACATTTTGGATACTTTTTATGCTCAAAATGAGGCATTTGTGCATAAAAAAAAAGATTAAAAATCAGTTTTTATAGGTGACGAAGGTGTCGAGTGTTTAAACGTTTCAGCTTGTTTAGAGGGATTTGAAACCGTGACACAAACGCAGATTCACACTTCCTGCAGGATCACAGATTTGTGTAAAACCACCAGAAGCCTGAGAGCTTTGAAACTGTTCAGACTTCCTGATGAGGAAACAGCAGAGGGCAGCACAGACTGCTCTTAATGGTCTCCCCAGCTTTATTTTTATTATTTTTCAGAGAAACTTATTGTTTCTGTGATTAGAACCATCTAATATCCCTCGCTTTGGCTCAAAATTGAAACATCTGAAACAGAGTAATATAATTAACAGGGTGATAAATAACAGCCTGAAGCCTGGAGGACAGCACAGACAGCACAGGAAGTCCCTCATAAATAACATCACAGAAAGTCCTGGTTCTGGTCTACAGCTTCTGTGGTTCATCTTAAAGACTCGTCACACAAAGGCAGCATTGAACATAAATACGTGGAGCCGTTTCCACCAGAACCTCCTGGTAATTTACAGCCCAGATTAAAGAGAAAAAACTGGACGAGGAGCAGCTCGTCTAGTTTAACTCCTTTACAAAACAGAACTCATTTATGGAAGTGAAGACGAGGTGAAAAACACGTTGGCCCCGAGGTGCAGCCTCACAAACGTTCACATCAGCCGGGGAGAAACCAGCCTAGTTTCAGTTTATGGCTGTTAAACGTGTCCCGGCCTGCAGCTCGGTTTCGTTTAATTCAGGCGAGGAGAAGAATGTGATCTGAAAGGTGGACTGAGAGCTGGAGCTTCAGGATTTCCTCTCTCAAAAGAAAAAAAAACAAAAGAAAAAAATGAAGTTCTGTGGAAACATCCGACGCGCCTCCCGGTCAGATGATTTGAATCTGCTCGGCACAATAAGCGCCGGGCGGTCACGAGGAGACGGAGGCTCGGCTCATTTGCTTCTGGTTTAAATTTAATGGCTGCTCATGTCGGGAGATAGAACCTGAAGCCTGCAGAGCTGCTTCAACACAAGCTAGGACACGATCAGCTCGCAGGCCGCAGCTTCTACAACCACTGATACAGAAAGAAAACAGCAACAAACAATAAGCTTTTTTTTAAAGTAGGACATTTATCCTTTCTGTTAGAGCAGCTGAGTCAGCAGCTTTGACAGAATCCAATCAGGAAGTCAAGTGCACCTTTTGTTCTGAGTGAAAGGGGGAGTTTTCAAGGATCAGTAAACTCCAATCTGACTCAATCACACTGCGGGGGTCTGAAGGGTCCCAGGAAACAAACATCAAACATCAGCAGCAGGGATGATAAAAACAGAGCAGAGACAGGTTTGGAGAAGATACTTACCTATGAACGGGATGGAGGCCAGAGAGTCGTCCTGCAGGGACAGCGGGGCCAGGTTGCCGTTTGGTTTTCGCGGGGCCGCGTCTGCGTTGGACCCAGGGCCGCCGCTGGAGTCTTTGGGGTCAGACGTAAACAAAGAGGGCTCCAGGTCGTCCATGGGCAGGGCGTAGTGCGGCTGCCTCTTCGTGTTCCGCCGCCCGATGGGGGGTTTCTGCCGCATGACCACCTCCTGGGTCTGCGCCGCCACCTGGGCTGGACTGTCCGCGGACCCCGGTTCCCTCTCGTGGTTCGTCGGCCTGTATGCTCGGTCCTGGGATTCTGACAGGGCGGAGGACGTGGGGGGCGCCACTCCCTCAGGGGGGCTGGATTTAGGGGCTAGGTTCCAGTTCAAGTGTGGGCCAGAGTAAGAGGGGTCCCTGAAGGAGTGCGCCTGCTGCAGGATGCGGCCCGTCTTGCGGTAGAACGAGGGGCTGTAGCTCCGGTAGCCCGTCTGCTCGTCCACGTTCTGCCCCGGAGAGAGGCGCCGGTTCTGGAGGGCGGCTTGGTGGGTTTGCTGTTTGGGCTGGGACTGTCGAGGCACCGGAGGGGCTTGTGCTGCGGCGGTGTAGCACCTCGGCCTCGGGTACGCGTCAGTCCTGTGGGGGGGCTGAGAGGCCTGCTGAGGCCAGGGTTGCCTCTCGGACCGAGGCAACGCCAGTCCTGCTGACACCTGGTCCAACTTCTCCAACGAGCGGCCGTGGCGGCTGTACTGGGCCAGCAGGTTCTCGGAGCGCGTTCGAGTGTAATTAGAAGGAGGGTGTCCCCTGCCAGGACCGGCCTCCCAGTCTCCGGCGGGCCAGCTAGGTTCTCCATGCGGTCCGGACTGCTGCAGTAAGAAGAGGGTGTCCTGCGAGGCGCTGTGGGGCCAGCCGCCCGCCCTCTGCAGCTGATGCTGCTGCCGCCGGTGTTCGCTCAGACGGTCCTGAGAGTAGCTGCGGTGGCGGATCGGCGGGTTGCGTTCCGGGCGCTCGGGCTGCTGGTTGTAGTACCAGTCGGACAGCGCCTGCTGGGTCCGACCGGGGCGGCCGTGGCGGACCTGAGGCATGGGTGGACTGATCCAGACCGAGCTGGGTTTGCGTTGCGGGGCCTGAGAAGAGCTGGCACTGTGGTGGTTGGGGTAGTGGACCTGCAGCGGGCTGGACAGAGGACCACCAGACGAGGAAGAAGAAGAGTAGGACAGTCCTCTAGTCTGACCCTGAGGCTGCTGGCTGGTCATGCCGTACTGGATCTCCTCTGTGCGGTGGGCTGGACTACTGTGACCCACGCCTCCTGGCTCACCTGCTCGCCCCTCCTGCCAGCTGGCTGGGCTGCCCACAGCGGATCGGTTGTCCAAGGGTGACGAAGGGCCGGAAGAGCCTGGCCAGCAACTCCAGTTGTCCAGCTGGTTCTGGACCATGTGGGTGGACAGGGGGGCTCCAGTTTTGGCGCGTGGGTAACAGAGGGGAGGCGGCGGAGGGAGGTTCTCGGCTCCCCCGATGTACGGTTCGTTTCCCGTCAGGTAAGCATCCTGGGAGTACGCCTGGAGGAGAGAGGGACAGGAAGGAGTTGGATCACTTGTTCAGATCCGAGTCACCTGCTGATTTTTTTAAAATCTGCTCTTAATCTAAACGAGTTTGACGAGGAGATAATTTAAGACAGCTTAAAATGTCAGGTTTTCTCAGTTTGTCCTAAGGGTATGTAGGAAAAGCAAAAGAAAACCACGGCGTGGCAACGCCACCATGAAGACGTTTTCAACACAAACACCTCGGTGAGTTTTGTTTTCACTCAAAACTTTGACTTTCAACAGAAAATAAAAAACTCTTTCCTCTTTTCTCTTGAAGCTGGTGTTTTAAACGTTTACCTGCTTGATTCGACCCTCCAACTGAAGCAAAAGCGTTTGAGTTGAGCTCCTCGACGCTACGAGCAGATTCCCGACGCGACGCTCCGGCGGCTTAAAAAACTTTAAACTTCACAAACAAAAAGTCTTTTTCTGCCTCTTTTCTTTGACTTGTTTCTGTCTGTTGATTAACTTGTTTTCCGCTTTCTGCGCTCCTTCCAAACCGTCTCCCCACCCTCTCCTTCTCTGACTTACTCCACCCTGTGGGAGGGAGTGAGGAGACGCAGCACCGTTGATGTCATGCCAGGAATGTGGGAGAATCAGCAGCGACAGCAGTGAGCTTACAAACATTAAGACAAAAATGCAGAAAACTCAAAGTCACGACCTGATTCAGGTTTTTATTTTGGGGGTAACGCTGATGTTTTTGAACACGAGACGAGGACAGATCCAGTCCGGTTTTGTGACTCGCTCCTGGTCCGTGGGAGGAGCGGAGGGCGATGCGTGTTGGATCATGCAAACGAGCACAGAGCAACCTGTGGAGCGACAAAAATGTGTTGTGGGTGTGTGTAACTGTTTTTTTTTTCTTCCTGCAAACCCTGACAGGGAACTTACGAGTGGATTTTAATAGATGTTGTAATGTAAACACGGAGTAGAGCCCCGTGAGTCACACTACACATTCTTGGACAATGATCTGGTGAATACCGGATCGACTCTTCAACCTAAAAAAAAAAAAACCACGCTCGCGTCTCGTGTCATTTTGGGTGTGAAGAATCGAGGACACTTACTAACTGAAGCACGTCTTCGTCTTTTGGCATAATGGAGAGCTCCAGCACGCTTTCACTGCAAAAACACAAACAGAAAGACGAGACTGAAGCAGAGAAAATCCACAAAAACAAGCTGAAAATCAAGTTCTGACATTAAACAGCAGCTGAATATTCATTACTGCCAAACTGCAAAAATGTTTTTCTAATTTTTAGTCAAAACCATAGATTTAACATCTTGTTTTGTGATTTTTTTAATGAAACAAGATATTTTGACTTTTCCTACGAGGTTGAATTTGTTGTGAGGTTTTTAAATCATGAGAAATCTGCTTTATTACATTTACAAAACTTTCCATATCTGAGGCCAATTTTCATAGATTTCTATCAAACCAAAGGTGATTTGGAAAGACGATATTCTGGACAGACTCCACCACATTATTCCAAAGATCATGAGTTAGTTTTTGTCTTCTAGAAAATGTTGGAATGTTTTGAATTTAGGACGTGTGTTTTGTTGGTTAAATATGGTAACAGGTTGGAGGAATCTTATGATACAAAAGCACTTAATGCTAGTCAGGAATTCTACAAAGCTAAAGTGGGTCCAGAAAGTTTGCTCAAAAAAATTGTTTCTTGAAACTCAAAGGATTTTGAAACCGAAAACAAATGATTTGAAAAGAAAATACCATTAAAGTTAAAACATAAAATTATAGATGCTGTATATTTTTTATTATATACTGAAATAGCCTTCCATACTTTAATGGTTTGATAACACGGCCTGCCAATTTTTTAATTGAATATAAAACTGCCTGCAATAGATTATTTGTAACATCCTGCCATATTTTATTATTAAATGATCCAATGACATGCCATACTTTGTATGATACATGACATTTTTTATTATACGATAAAACAGCCTGCCATAAATTATTTGTACGATACAACAACCTATCATATTAAATTATATGCCACAAACGCCTGCCATGAAAAAATATACTCTATTTTTACTTTATACTAAAACAGCTGTACGTTATTTGATAAAACTGCCTGTCAATTTTTTAACTGAATGATACAACTGCCTGCCATAGTTTATTATTTTAAACAGCCTGCCATAATTTACTTATACATAATTCAACGGCATGCCATACTTTAATTGTATGATAAAACATTCCTTTTTTATTATATGGTAAAACGGCCTGCCATATATTAATTTTATGAGACAACAACCTATCATATTAAATTATTTGTCAACAGCCTGCCATACACAGTTAATTATATGATACAAATAGATAAAACTATCAGTTTAGAATAACTTTTTTTGCTTCGTTTTAAGTTTTTCTCTCAATTTCAAAAAACTTTTGTTTTTAACTTTAAGCCCCCAATTTAGCTCCAAAGAATGCTGACATAAAGGAAATTTATCTTAAAATTGAATTTTCTAATCCCGTTTTAAACAGGTTGTGGACCTGGATGCAGCGCATTACAACAATTGTGGAACTAAAAATTAGTTAAAATAATTTTTGAACAAGAGGAGAACAAAACAAAAAAACAAGTTCATGTTGTGACACAAAAACTCACAATTGTAGTAAAATATTGTCAAATAATCTTCACTTCTTCCACTGACGGATTTTCTTTCATTTATTTCTGGAGTGACCTTTTTTCCAGTGCGTTTGTTACCAAAACATTTCCTGAACTGCTGAACGGACTTTAATGAAACTCTCCCTGGATTCAACATGGCTGCCAACTGAGCCGACAACGTAACATAACTGGATCAATAAATCTAGAGTTGAAGGGTTTTGAGGTCCTACCTGTTCTGAATGAGGGCGATCACCTGCGAGTATGTCTTTCCAAGCACGCTCTCCCCGTTCACCTTCACCAGCCGATCCCCTGCAGGACAGAGACATACCTCCACAACCTCAACAATCACTTTAAAAAAAAAAAAAAACAGGTGGAAAAAATTCACGGCGCGAGCCGACAGAGACTAATTTCCCTGAGAGATCACGGCTACAGATCTAAACAGGAAATACTAAAGTGGGAAAGCAGTTTTTTTTGTTTATTTTTAACTTAAAGCTCATGCAGGCCAAACATGGAGAATATGATCTGTAATTATCCTGGGAGGATAAAAAGAGCAACTTGATCAATATTCACGTCTGTGAAACATGAAGAACAGATGACAAAGTGTTTATTGTGTCTGAATTTGCATTTGTTCAGCCTCTCAGGAAGTTATATTTAATGCATCAGAATCATTCCTGTGTTTGAATTATTTCACTAATAAAAAAACAAATATTTACACAACCTGGTATTAATAATAAAATGTTTATAAGAGTTTCTGCTTTATCACATGATTTTAAATAAAAAATAAAAACACGTTTGTTTCCTTTTACCTGTGCACAAGCCCGCCTGGTGGGCCGGGCCCGTCTCTCGCACGTTCTTCACAAATATAGTGTCCATCGGCTCCAGACGACCTTTCTGGTACTCTGCAGGACGAGAGGACAAGAGATCAGCGCTTCCTGTTTGTTCAGCTGCAGTGCTGCAGGTCGTCCAGCAGGGGGAGATAAAACTGCGATTCAGGGGGTCTGCAACCTCTTCAGGACCTCCACAGTGGCTCAGAATAACTCAGAGCAGTACTGTTGTCAAACTAAGCAGTGTTCAGGAGAGGCTGAAAAGTTCAGATTCTATATATTAAAAAGTGAAATTCATCAAGACTTACCTTTTTCGTTACCGTTCTCCTCATCCTGCAGAGAAAAGAAGAGTCGTGTCAGAGAAGCAGCGTGAAAAGATACCTGACAGCATCAATAAGTTTGTGTCTAAATGTATCTTATACTTGAGTAAACGAGAATAACTGAGTGTGTTTGCGCCACACGCAGGAGAAGATTATCCACATTTTTATCAGTGATGTCATTCAAAAAAAAAAGAAAAAAAAAACAAACAAACACGCAATGTAGATGATATCTGCAGCGCTGCTGTCGTTTGTTTTGGTTTAAAAGGTGAAACCCAGACTTGAACCTCCTGTGGAGGACTTGTTTGTTTCTGGGAGCTGCTGATGTTTGATTGAAGCTCGGGACTTTCTCACACACACACACACACACACACACACACCCTTGTAACTGCATCAAACTGAGGACTTTGTATTGACTTCCATTCATTTTTGTAACTCTATTTATGCCTAATCCAGACATTTTCCCTAAAACTAACCATTACTGGTCTATTCTTAACCTGAACCTAACCTGAACCTAAACCTATTTCACACCAAACCTTTAACCTAACTAGTAGAGCACAGCAGACCTGCAATAAAAGTGACATTGAAGAGGTCCTCACTTTACATCAAAGACCTCACTTTGACAGTAACTATGGTGCAAATGGTCCTCACTCCGTAGTAGAAACAAGTACACACACACTGTGAGCTGAATGGGCAGTTTGGGGTGATGGACGTCTGGATGTCTGGCTTTATGCTGCGCTGAGTGGGCTCATTCCAGGATCCATACACAATGGTGGGTGTGGGGGGGTCGACCCCAGAACAGAACCTGGAGCTGAGGTCGACCAGCCAGACCCAAAACCACCCCGTCCAGAACCAATAAGGCAAGGTTAAGAGTCCGTACAGAACATTTACAGGAACATCTACTCCTAAATCTGCAGATTAACACAGATAATCCCAATAAATAAATAAAAATATTCCCACAAATTTAATACAGGATGTTATAACTAGAATAGTTCCTGGAGTAACTGATGACGCTTGACAAGATTTGCCTTTACGGTGCATCGGAGATCACTGTCAGCTCCCACAAAACCAAATTTCTCCTCAATGTCTAAAAATGACTGAACAATGGGGATGTTTTTTACTTTTAGATATGGCAGCCATCTTGGATTAAACCTTATATATTTTTATGGCAATAAACTGCAGCTCCTATTTTTTGGTTTTACGCACATTTTAAATTTGTGGGTTGGAACCTCTATTTCCATGGATCAAATTTATAAGAGATGTTGCTAAAATTTGAGCATAATCTAACATCAATTGCAAAAAAACAAGATATTTTTAATAAATTATGCTTAAAAGCTACTTTCCTTTTCTGCTTATGTTCCAAGTGTTTCATTGCTGCATTACTTGTAGCCAGATGAACGTACATGAAGAATTAAAGTGTCTGTGACATCAAATTTTTGTAATAAATATGAATTCATTCTTGAAAAGACAATATTAATAACGTATTGCAAAACAAATTTCACATTGCTCAGAGAAGCAGTTGTTGAGATATTTGCATGTGAAGTAACAGGAAGTGATGTCAAAGGGGAACGTCTGCATGTGAGCAGAGCGCTGCTACAACGGCTAACAACACAGACTGTAGGAAAGAATCTGATGTTTCTTTACATTATTTTGAGGTACTATCAGAGAGATGAAAAGTCAAAGTTCAAATAATGTTTCAATAAACGCAGACATTTTTTAAAGAGTTCCCCTTTGATGTCACTTCCTGTTTCACTTTGGCTGAGCCAAGTTCAAAAGAAAATGTCAGTTTTATGACAAAATGGTTAAAAAAATTTGTATTCATGCCAAGTTCCTTACATATAAATGTGTATTCTCTGACTTTTTGTATATGAAGAATATGCACGTCACAGACACTTTAAAGACGTCTGAGCCCAACTGGGCTTTTAGGAACTGGACTTTCTGCTGGTAATTTGGGAGATTTCCACACCGGCTCTCCAGCTTTGTGAGTCCGATTGTTCACAAACGTCATGTGACCTTTGAGGACACAAGGACAGAACGGAGGCCAGAGGTCTGCAGTGGGCCCATTGTCTGAGGCAGGTCCGGTACAGCCGGTCCAGTGGTACCAGGCTAAGACAACAGAACTCATTCAGTCTGTGTGAGCAGCTGCTGGATGGAAACAATAATGGCGGCCTTGTGTCACCTCGGCCTCCTCGTCTCCTAATTTCACATCTGGAGATGTTTTTGTCCCCGTAGAACAACAACAACACCAGAACTGGCTTTAATCCTAAGAGGACACAACCAGCGAGGCCTGAAGGTGCCTCGCTTCATTCTGTCCTCTCTAATCAGCTGAGCTTGTTTTACTTTTCTGTTTATTTTACTCAGAACTTGAGCCTTGGCTGAACTGGTTTCATCTCTAAAACTTGAAATGAGAGCATGTGAGCGATAAAAAAACAAAAACAACTAAAAACAGAAACTTTGAGAATCCAAAGCTGGGCTCTCGGGTCTCACATTGAGGCTGGTGTGCAGGGCCGACTCTGGAGGGTAAACGATGAAGTGGCGCAGGGTGAAACCAAAACCCTGGGAGTTCTTGTGGAGGACCAGCGTCCGGGGACCCTTCCAGCCCACGCCGCCGACCCCTCCGTGACCGGGCCGGGTCGCCATCGGCGGCCGAGGGTTGTCGCCGGCTGAGGAGGGACCATCCCTTCGTCCCTTAGCCTGCGAACACAGAGACACAAATTCACTGAGAAATGTTTTATTATTAAAATGAAACGTCTCGAGTCTGGACGGGTCCAATCTGGGCTTTCGACTGCAGCGACCACGGTGATGACGATAGTGATGAAGGTCCAGCGGGCTCGGGGCGGAGAGTAAAAGCCCGACTCCCACCCACCCTCTAAATGTCTCATTCCTGCAGCTGAGTAAATGAGCCCGGTGAGCTCGGCTGACAGACACGTGTGAGAAGTATCACCCCGGAGTTGCCACGGCGACTGTCAGTCACACATGTCACCTGACCAAACAGGTCAGAGGTCAAACTAAGCATTCACACGATTCTAATGATTTTTTTCCTCTTCTGTACGTTTTTTTGGCTTCTCGTTCTGCAGTTTTTTAACAATTTGAAATAAAAAACTCTTCAAAAATATTTAGAAATTTGTACCTTTTGTTCTGATTCTGTTATTTTTTTACTTCTTTGTCTTTGTACTTTGTTGATTTTAGCTTTCTGCTATTTTAGCTAAAATTCTGATCTATTCTGGTATTTTTCGGCTAATTTAAATAAAAATTTTCTGTGCTTCTTTCAGCTGCTTTTTGTATTTTTAGCTGCTTTTTAGCCCATATCAGCTAATTTGAGCTTTTCTTCAGCGGGATTCACCTTTATATAAATTTCAGCTTCTTATTGCTTAATTCAGCAAATGTGCTCTCTGTTTTTTGTGATTCTTTCAGCCAATTTAAGCTGTTTTCTGTGTTTTTAAGCTACTTTTCAGCGACCGTATTTTCGAGACTATAAGTCACTTCAGAGTGAAAGTTGCATCAGTTAAAAAGTGCATCACAGAGAGGAAAACACATGTCGCACCTGACTATAAGTCGCAGGACCAGACAAAGTTAAAACAGTTCAGAAAATAAACATAAGTTCAGCTAATTTGAGCTTTTTTTTTTCAGCAAAATTAACTTTTTTATGATCATTTGAGCTTTTTACGGCTTTATTCAGCAAACATTTGCTCTTCCTGTTTCTTTGTGCCTATTCCAGCTACTTTTTAAAGCCATATTAGGCTAGTTTAAACTTTTAGCTATTTCTTTTGTTTCCCTGTCTGTGCTGGTAATTTTTACTTTTATTTTTGCTAATTTTAGCTACTCTTGAGATTTTTTCACCTGTTTTTTCCCTACTGATTTTTCACTGTTGTCCTACTTTCAGCAACAGTCAGCTGTTCAATTTTAACTCGCAAGTTTTGCTTCTTCAGCTGCTTTCAGCTAAAATCGTTCAGCATTTCAAGCACACATTTTCACAGGAAATGCATTTTCTCTAGTTTGACTTTAAGATCATTGAGAGACTTGATCTAGCAGGTTTGTGTAAGGCCACACAACAACAGGAAGTGGCCGTCTTGAGGCAGGAAGTGGGGTAACCCTGTGAGGCGGGATAACCAGCCGCTCCTAAAAATACACCCTTCATCGCCGAGGCACTTCCCATTCCTTCACTCTTCTTCCCTCCTCCCTTCTACCTCCTCTTCCTCAAGTTAAGATGTGGAAATCCATTCTGCTGACTTCTGCCACGCATTTTTCTCTTCCTTCCTTCCTTCCAAAAAAAAAAAAAAAAGGTTGTCTCGGACTTATTTAGGTTTGCAGACAGACGTGCATAAATCTTTGTGATCATTTTAGTCTGACAATCCAAACAATGTGAGCAACCCTCGGCTGTTTTCTCTCAGAGGAACGGGGGGGTGGGTTAGACGATGAAGTAGAGGGAGAGAATGGAGGAAGAGTCTGAGTGGATTCCTCAGGACGAGCGGTTTGGTTTGGACAAGTATAAACACACGCTGGTGCGAGGAGAATGATGAAGACGACGGAGAGGAGGAGTATCGGGGCCCCAGCGAGGGACAGGCTCCAGCACGCCAGTTTCAACCACATGGCCCCTCCCGGCGCTGGGAATACCAAACCCTGTGATTACCCAAAACACACCGTGGTCTGACTCGGTCTCTTGAGCCGGGACCAGATCCCACTCTGCCTCTCTGGACTCTGTGGGTCCAAACTGACCGGAGCAGAACCCTCCGCCCCTTCAGGCCTGACAAACACCTCTGATGTAACCCCCCCTCACCTCCAGGTCGGTCTGGACCAAAACCACATCTACCCACTCCAGGACTTTGTGTTTAAAGAAGAAAACTCATGGAAACTTCTTCCTGCGGTTTGGGTTTTTCAGGCTAATCTTGAACTTCCTCCGAGACGAGAAGATCCTTGTTTCAACCGAGAGGAACAACATTTTTTTCTTTTAACCATTTCACTTCGACGTCCTGATAAACAGAGCGAGAATCAGCGTCTGGATGTTTTTTATTAAACATCCTTCCGTAAAAAAACGTGACGACCTCGACACAAAAACAGAAAGCTTCGATGTAAGACGGTTAAAGCTTGAAAAGCCTCCTGGTGTGAGTGGATTGCATCGACACAGCAGCAGCAGGATCTCCCCTGAGGATATTTCTCATTATTTTAATTATGTAGCAAACAATTACATTGCATAAGAACACGTTTACTTGACTGGAAGGTCTAATATTTAAAATGTAGCATCAAAAATCTGAAGCATCAACAGCCTTACTTCCAGATAAAGATGCTTTCTTGTGCGTGATACTAACATAAACAGTGTTCAGTTGTGTGTATAGACGATGCAAACACTCCTCTCCGGTCTCCATCCAGAGATAAAGCAGCTCAGAGGAATGCTGGAGGCAGAACAGAACTATAATGCTCTTTTTTTTCCAAACAGCTGAGAGCTGCAACATGTTTGAAAAGTGGAGCTTTAGCGGCCGGCGCAAACGCTGACGAGACGTTAATCCCGACAGCGGGTCCGAGCCGGGGGTGTGTGTGTGTGTGTCACGACAGAAAGTCAGAATCATCTCAAGCTGACTTACCGGCCACACACAGGGAGAACTCCACCATCTCTGCGGGTCGATGAGCATCCTACGTCCCGAGAAGACGCATGTCCACGTCCCGTTCAACGCTCCGAGTGAACTTCATCTAATTTACATCAAACGGCTCGTGGAGCTGTGCGTGCTCACCCGTGTGTCAATAAGAAGAGAGTGTGTGTGTGTGTGTGTGTGTGTGTGCTCAGAAACCCGTCTGACTCCACCGTCAGCTCAACCAGGTCAGCAGGTGATGACAAAACGTCAGTTAAACAGGGTTTTCTACTTCAACAAAACAAACGGAACCTTCCTCTCAACTGAAACATAACGATGATGATGATGATGATGGTCAAATAGGTTTCACAGCAGATTTAAAACCATCCCAGGACTTTTTGTTTTGGTCATAGAAAAGAGGGAAAAGCCACAAAAAATGAGCAAAAATCCCTAAATGGTGCTGTCTGAATGGGTTAAATGTTCCCTCACATCTTATTCTATTACCTTTTATGAGGTTTTTGCTCATGTCTGCTAACAAAATATTGCAACTGAACAGATTTTTTAAATGAAAATTAAAGAAGATAATCACTTCCAAAACCCACTAGGCTTTGGAGTCAAACCAATTCATAAAAACACAAATAAAATAGGTGATTTTAACAGATATTGAGCTAAAGTTTGGTGTAGAAGTTTGGTAGCTACTCATAAAAGCACCAACAAAGATAAGCGCAGAGATAATAGCAGAATGAACAGAAATTTAAGAACTGCAAGTTAAATAACAGCCCTATAATCCAACACATACAAAAAAGCCTTTTTTTTTAGCCCTGGATTAAAAAACACTTATTTTTTTTTATATTAACTCAATAATCCTACATTCAGTAAAGATTACGTCATAAAAATTCCATATTTTAAGAGCCGACGCGGCCGATACGGAGGCGTCACTTCGATGGTATCTGCAACGTTCAGTTGCTTTTAGTTCCACAGAAATTATAATCCACCTTTCTGCCAAAGAGCAAACAGCGTGTTTGTCGCAGCTGTGTCCTCCTCTCCTCTCCTCCCCCCTCGCTCGCATTCCTGATTGTGGCATATCTGTGTCAAATAGTCACGGAGAGGGTGGAGGTGAGGGGGGAGGAAGTTACAGTCCACAGATCTGGTTCCACAGAAGCAGAATGAAACCTTCACCTCATTAAACAATCAGAAAAATAAAAACTCTCCACCAATCTGAACCTTTAAGAGGCAATTTACAAAATGTCACAAAGCAAACTTTGGCTGGGAGCCACTCGGCTAATTGATAACAGATATTTACAGGATAATAAAAACGGTTCGTCTCACAGCCGACGGAGCCTGAAGGCAACACGACGGATTTGAAGAAGCTGTCAACATCTGAGCGGTTATCAGATAAGCGTTTACAGAAGCACTGCTGCTACTGCACAACTTCTTTTATATCACTTATTCTATTATTATTTTCTTTCTTCCGCACATTTTTTGGCACGTAACCCATGACACAATTGTTGTGCCATTTCAACAATTCCTACATCAAAATGTTCAACTCCTTCAGGACTTTCAAACTATGACTTTTGATACTTCAGCAATTTATACTTTTTGAGATATTTAACTTTTTTTTTGGTTTGTTCTCAATGAAAATAAATGAAGGATTTTGAGGATGTTGAATAAAGCTCCAATTCTTTCCTGTACTTTACACCTTTTGTTCTAGTTTTGCTTTCTTAACTTCTTTGTGCTAATTTTAGCTTCCTTCAGCTTCTTGCTAAAATTAGCTTTTTTTTCTTATTTAGCTCTTTTCAGCTATTCTGCTAATCAAATGTTTTGGTGCTTCTATCAAGTTATTTCTGCATTTAAAGCTACTTTTAGTCATTTTCAGTTAAATTCCCTGTTTTGTGATCATTTTAACTACTTTTTTCAGCTTCTTTTTAGCTGCTTTTCTCCCATTTGTAGCTTTTTTGGGCTATATTACGGCTTTTTTTTTCTCAGCAAAAATCTTTCAGGTTCATTTCTGCATAAAATTCTAATTCTCTGGTTTAAACTTCATAAGTTGACTTTAAATAGGATCTGGTTATTTAACAGCATCCGTGCAGAATCTGCTCCGACGAAGGCGGGTCACCTCATCTTACCCGGGGCTGGTGCGAGCTCTGAACGTGAGCGTCGGGCGGCGTTGGGCTCGAGGCTCCGTGGAGGACGGCCAGCCAAATGCAGCGAGGCTCGGGGGCGCTGCAGTCCACCCCCACCGGGTTCTGAAAGCTCCAGTCCGACCCGGCCGGCGCGGCGGAACACGGGAGCATGGCGGCAGGCATCAGACCCACATGGCTCGTCCGCCCACCGTCGTGAAAGAATCGAGGGTGAAGTTAGTCAGTCGCAGGTTTTCCACACCGCAGCCCGGCTCTGCGGACCTCCATGAAGCAGCTCTTCAGGATCGTCAGAGTTCGGTGGACGTCTGGGCAGCAGATGGAGGAGTGTGTGGTGCAGGGATCAGAGGTAGGTCTGGTTTCACACACACACACACAGAGAGAGAGAGAGGGACGGACCACGTCCCTCCCGTCTGTGTCCAGTGATGTTCTGTCCCCGAGGGGCTGGATCCTGCCTCTCTCCTCCCTCTCTTCTATCTCTACTTCCAAGCAAATCCCTTCATCTCAAACTTCTGCGGTCTTTATCACAACCAACATCAGCTCCTCCATCCTTCACCTTTCTGTTTCTCCTTCAGTTTGTTTCTGTTCCTCAGTCCAAATCCAAACATTCCTCACAAACTGGTTCATCTGCGCTCAAACAGTTGAGCAGAGCTTTTAATCCAAAACTAAAAGAGCATCACCGATACCAGACGTTACGGATACATCCAGGAAATAAACCATAAAACTCACACATGTGAGGCATGTGTGTGCGCTGCTGGAGCCGCTCGAACAGTGACAAAGCTGTGATCCCGGAGCTGAACTTCACAAAAGCCGGCCCTGCCTCCTCCACCTCCCGTCCACTCAGAGGAGAGACAGACAGAAAAAAAATGAAAAGAGAAAGAGGCTAATTTCCAGCACAAAGAGAAAAGAAAACATTTGCTGCTGCATTTATCCTCTTTTGGTAAAGAGCGGAAAACAGCGAGGGAGGGAGGGTGACAGTTGGTGGATAAAGGAGAGAAAGAGACCACGCTGAAAATAAAACCGCTGGGTGTCGACGTGACCTCTTCCATCGAACCTGAACTCCCACTTTGTTACGTTCCTGTTCAGCACGGCAACAAAAAAATACCCCCATCCTCCCCATCTAAAGCCCTGCAAACATCCAGGAGAGCTCAGGATGCGGGCGAGGGAGGCCCACAGGTGACTGCCCCCCTGCCGCCGAGCAGTGAGGTTAGACAGGTTTCACCTGCCGCTCAGCTGGGGGCAAGTCTGGACTCGACCGGAGGCGAACCTCTGCATGTGCCCCAACGCGGCGAGAAGAAAACACAGGTTTGTTCAAGACGATGAGGCGAAAACGGTAAAGATAAGGTTTGGAACACTGAACATGAAACGATGAAACTACAAACCACCCGTGAGGCGAAAAGTTCAACATCACAGGTTTTTCACATGTTTGGTCCCTTTTTTTTGTCTGTTTTGTGCTACTAACTACACCTTACAGGAGAAAATATACCTTAAAATCTGCTTTTACAAACTTTAGCTCATCAAACAAACAACAGACTTATTTTTGTAATGTAGCATTTAGTTACATGTTACTAGCCGTCCTATAATGTGCCTTTCTGCCATCCTTTAAATGAAAACAAAACTTTAAAACAAACAAAACTAATTGTATAATGTTCAGATTTAGGAGCAAAATATTAGCTCATATTTCTAATCTATGGTCCATTATAGAGCAAATCCTACCAATTTTAGAGTTTAATAAGAGTTTTTAAAGAAAAAAAGCAACATTTTAAAGGGGGGGTGTTATGCAAAATTGACCCTTTTAAGCTTAACATCATGTTATAAAGTATTTCCCTCATCAAAAACACACCCAGAGTTGCTTTGACTCGTTCATTAATGTTTGAGAAATCCTTGAATCTCCTGTGGCCGTGTGAAGCTGCCTAAACTCTTGCTGGTGCAAAGCTCCACCCATTTACACAAAGCTCCTCCCTGGAGCTCGGTCTGCAGCTGAGCTCCCACCCCACAGAGCACCCCTCCCCCAAGCATTATTGTGAAGATGTGCTGAAGTGGAAGTGTCAGAAATGGTGGTTCCTAAAGAGACAGAGGCCAATTTCAAGGCTTTATATTATATATATATATATATATATATATATATATATATATACACGCATACACACACACACACAAAGATTTCATAACAACTGAAGGGAACAACTACTTTATACAGAACTGAACTATATGCCTGGAAAATACATAATACCCCCTTTAAGTTGTTTTTTTGGCTCGGTTTTGTTTTATTTACCTCCTGTTTGTACATAAATGTCTTTAAATGCCAAATCAAATACTTATTTTCTGTTAAATCTAAAACATCCACCCCTCGCTGTATCTGTGATTTAACCAGTTGAAGGCCACGTGGTCCACTGAGTCACAGCTGAATATAAACACACAAAGATGTTTAATTATGGTTCCCCTGTAAAGGGGGGGCTGGTCTTTCTGTGGTTCAGACCAGAAGAACCGCCCTGCTGGGTCACCGTCCAGGAGCAGCAGGAGAGGATTTTTTTTTTCTTTGGAGGAGAGATGATGAAAAACTCTGGTTTTGGTGAGAAGTTAGATCATTGACCAAACGAGGTACTCTTTCAGTTTTTCACAATAAAAGTCCATCTGGATTACTGCTGTAAGTATGTTAGAACAGTGAGAGGAGGGTGTTTGTTTTTAGTGCTAAAAGTAAATGAAACAATTAGCGAAGGCAGTCATGTTTTATTTCTTCATTTATTTACTGTGTTTAAGCTGAAAGATATATTATTTTTGAGTACACCAATACTGTACTGCCTTCAAGGTTTGTAAAAATAAAACAACAACAATAAAAGCTTATCTGGAAGCATCTTTTACCCACAGAGGGATTTACAGAAGATGAAGGAAAGCATGAAGAAACAAAACAAGGAAAACGTCACAAAAAAGGCCGATTAACTGTTAAAATACCAGTCAGACGGGTGAAAGGTTGTGACAACTCGTCTGAAGTTTGGCTGAAATGTACACGAGCACGTGCACATCGACAGATCTGCAATCAGAGCAAACGTTTCTTTTCAAACTCCTCAAAAACCCTCACACGCCGCCGACATGCGTAGCGAATCTCAGGAGGACCGGCACGTCCTGCCCAGACCTCACAGCTCTGTCAACAAACACATCTGTGAAAAGGGAAAATGGGGCGGGGCCAGAGGTAATGCAGGATAATCCCGGGCATGAATCCCGGTGTAACAGACAGGTTAGGATGATAGGATTTAATCCCCTTCAAAACACGATCGCCGGCTGATAGATTCTTCACAAGACACAACAAACTTTCTGGAAATGGTTTCAGCTCTGGGCAGGAAGGAGGAGAGCTGCTGTGAATAAAACAAAACTCCAGACGCGGGGATGACGGGGCGTTTTCTCTTAATGACAACTTTTAGAACGGGTCAAAGAAAGGACAGCACGAGGGGAATACCAACAGAACCAGGCTCAGACAGAAATTAATTATCTTGTGAAGAAATCTGAGTTTCTTTAGGAAAAAAGAACAACAATGGTGCTCTGTTACAGATTCTACAAAACAAAAAGAAACATAAATAACAACCTTATGCCCTGACTGAATCAAGAAATAGATTTCCTTTAAATTCACACTAAAACATCACAAACAACAACTATTACGCTCCATTTTAAGTCAATTTTTAGGTAAATTTAAAGTTCAGTAAATGCAGCTGTAGTTACAGGCTGTGGACACTAGAGGGCAGACACGACCAAAACATGGCTGCAAATCTCAGAGAGAAGTGAGGAGCAGAGGAAAGGTGTTTTTAAAACATGAAGTGAAAGCTGAGAGGGGGGAAGGTTGGAGACCTACAAGCGTCTACCTGCGACCTTCGTGTTCGTCGGCCGCAACGGATGGAGTCTGAGCAGCTAGAGATCAGAGAGGTCACACCTGTGGAGGGTCAAAGCAGGTGGAGACACACAGCTGTGGGAGCTGGGTGGTCCCTGGTCTTTCCCTCACCCCTGCTTTTCCCTCTGAGGGAGGGATTAAAGAGCCCACCTGACCACGTGAGGTCATCAATCCTTACATCCTCTCTTATAAAAACGACCTGGATGAAGCTCCTAATTCTTAAAAAATAAAATAATAATAATAACAAATACCATCGCCATCACTCAGGACAGATTGCATGACTGAGTTCTGTTTCAGAGCTGAATCTAAAAGGTTTTCATGTCTTCAATCAACCCACAGCTTCACATCATGTTCTCCATCCCACTAAGTGGAGAGCTGGTGCTCGGCTCTAACCTCGTTAGCAGGGCGTGGCCCCTGCAGCACATTCTTCATGTTCAGGTCTGCAAACCAACATTCTGCTTCCTCTCAATTTTATCCTTTAGCCTTTCCGTCAACATATTTTTGTGGTTTTGCTTTAAAAGAATGGCAAAGCGGCAGAAAGTCTTTTAAGGGGAAACTAAATCGAAGCATTAAGAAAGTTTAAAAAAAAAGCTCTTTTAGGTGATCCTTTTTGATCTGAGTTCTGCTGAAAACAGCCATGTTTCCAGTTCTCCTCATCTCAGACGTTTCTGCTCATTACAGCTTCAAAACAGGTGATTTTTCCTAAAATCTCAGTGTTTAAACCACCTGTGAGATGTAATCTGTGAGCCGCAGGGAATCCAAAATGTTTCGCTTCAGATGGAGGAGCTGCAGCTGTGTGCCAAGAATGCACGAATCAAAAAAAACCAGTGCAGCAAAACACATTTTAGGTGAACTTTGTGAGTCTCAGCTGGACTTTCTGTTCCTCTGAATATCAGCACAGATCTGATAAGTAGTCACCCCCCCCCCCCCCACACACACACACACACCCCCCGACCACAACCTCTGGGAGCAATCAAAGCGTCATGTCTGACCTCCCCTGTAAGAGTCCTCCTCACCCCCCTTTTTTTTTATTTTACTGAATTTCCTTCCAGAAGCAGAAAAACCACAGAGACTCAAGCCCCGCCCCCCTGCACCGCCCCATGTGTTTATATTTAGCTCATCTCTGCTTCTGTGTAATTAGCATGAAAATTATAACCTCCGGACCCCGAGCTGACGTCACCCAGACCCCATCAGGCAGCAGCGCAGCATCTGGGGCACGGCGGAGGCCGTTCCGAGCCAGAACCAGGGCGGGGGGGACTCAGAGAACCCAACAGAGGAGAGTCAGCAGAGCGTTGGCCCGGTCGCCGCCTCCGTCGGTTCTGGAGTTTCCATTTGAGGTCATCTGGTTTTTACATTCCTGCCATGCACCAGAGCTGGCCTCACAGCGAGGAGGTCCTCCTTCACTCTGCTGGTCCCGGGACCGCTCGGTCCAGCAGTTCTTAAGTCTGAGCGCAGGGTGACCATTTAAGGAGCTGCAGGATGAAACACGTTAATTTCACCAAAAACACTCCTCTGTTTGGGCCTCCGGGGGGGGGGGGGGGGGGGGGGGGGGGGG